>QEPC01012510.1:2502696-2520608 GCA_003113815.1 Sphenodon punctatus
GGTCTTGGGGGAGTGTACATCTTCCCCCCGGGACCTCATGTGTGGAGTCCCGGAGGGTGCTATTCTGTCCCCCCTTTTGTTTAATATCTATATGCAGCCATTAGGGGAGATCATGAGAGGGTTTCAGGGCATGCAATGTCATCAGTAATGCTCTACCTTTCCTTTTCCATTGACCCAGGCCATGCAGTCTCCTTATTTTCCCAGTGCCTGTCAGCTGTGGGGGCTTGGATGAGGTTGAGTCATCTGCAATTGAATCCTGACAAGACGGAGGTGATGTTGGTGGGCGAGGGCTTGGGTGCCTGGGGATGGTTGAGTCTCCTCTTGTTGTGGGGGTTTGCCCTCCCATGGTCTCTCAAGTGCGGAGTCTGGGTGTGCTCCTCGATTCATGGCTGAGCTTGGAATCAGGTTGTGCCTGTGGCAGGGAGTGCGTTTTGGCAGTTACATCTTTGGCAGTCGTATCTCTCAGACTCTGACCTCGCCACTGTCATCCATGCCTTCATCACCTCGAGGCTGGATTACTGCAATGTACTCTACGTGGGGCTGCCTGAGAAGTTGGTCCAGAGGCTGCAGCTGGTGCAGATACCATGGCCCATCTTCTTACGGGGGCGGGTCGCAGGGAGCGCATGACACCTGTGCTCCGGGTTCTGCACTGGCTGCCTATAAAGCACTGGGCTAAGTTCAAGGTGCTGGTTTTAACCTTTAAAGCCCTTCACGGCCTGGGCCCTGCTTATCTGCAGGACCGCCTCACTCCCCATGTGCCCGTGCGACCCCTGAGATCATCTGTGGGAGCCTTTTTGGAGGTTCCCCAAGTGAGGTGGGTGGCCACCGATGTTAGAACTTTTTCGGTGGCTGCCCCTGTGCTGTGGAATTCGCTCCTGGAGGAGGCTTGGTTGGCCCCCACTCTCCTGTCATTTTGATGATTATGTAAGACCTGGCTGTTCCGCCAGGCTTTTGGCGAGGGGGGGGGAGTAGGGTGGGTGGGGTTGGGGTGTTTGTTTTTCCCTACATACAGGAATTTTAAAATTTCAAAATTGTTTTTCTGTTTTATTGTTTTTATCTTGTTGTTCACATTATAAAATGAAATAAAAATAAAAAATCCCCAACCCCACCCACTAGCATCATCTCTGTCTTGTTGGGATTGAGCCTCGATCGACTACTAGACCTCATCAAATCACCCACAGCAGCCAGTCACCAGGACAGCAATGAGACCACTGGGCCTGGGTCAACTGAAAATGATAAGTACAGCTGGGTATCATCCACATATTGGTGACAGTGAACTTCCACACTGTGCACGACCTCCCACAGCAGTTTCATATACACATTGAATAAGAGAGAGGACAGAATGGAACCCTGTGGGACCCCATATGGAAGACCCTCAGGGGACGATGTAGAGTCCACTAGTATCATCCATTGTGATCAATTCACGAGGTATTAACGGAACCACCATAAGATGGTAATATCCACACTGGCCAGTTCCCCAGGTGAGTCACCAGCATCTAATGATTTATGGTATCAAAAGCCACTGATAGTTCCAGTAGGACCAATAGGGTCATACGACCCCAGTCCAGCTCTACGAGGTGGTCATCAACCAAAGCCACAAGCGCAGTCCCCATGCCATAACCCAGATGAGAGCCAGACTGTGGGATGAACGAAACTGGTGTGGTCCAGATGTGTCTGCAACTGCTGGACCACTACCCATTCAATAACCTTCCCTAAAAAGGGAAGGTTAGAGACAGGGCAGTAGTTCACTGGGGCACCAACATCAAGCAATGGTTTTTTGAGGAGCAGTCAGATCACTTCCTGCTCGAGGCAGTCCAGCACCCTCCCCTCTTGAAGCGGGGCATTGATAATCCCCACCAATACGACCCCAAAGTCTCTCTGGTGGCTTTCACCAGCCAGGATGGGCAAGGATCTAATTCACAAGTTGTGGCCTGAACCGATCCCCCACCTCAGCAGTCATCACCAATTGAAAGTCATCCCATAAGCACAGACCAGACGGCACTCCTAACCCCTGGCTCTGATACTGCTTCCAAAATGGGGGAACTGAAGTTGTGCTCAGTGCAAGCGATTTTGTCCACAAAGTATGTTAAAAACAAGTCACAGCGGGCCTTGGACTAATCCAGTTCCAGGCAGAGGCAGGCCAGACTGACCAGACCCCTCACCACTTGGAATAGCTCCACCTGTACAGGACTGAGTGGATGCTATAAGAGCAGCAAAGAACCACTTCTTTGCTGCTCGAACAGCCATGGCATAGTTCCTCAAAAACACTCTATGCCACAAACGATCATCTTGAGTGCGAGTATGGTGTCACCATCACTCTAAGCACCTCCCCTTGTGCTTCAGGTGCCCCAGATCCTCCATAAACCACAGGGACCTACAGTGGTGAAGTGCAGGAAGCAGACATCTGGGAGCCACTCAGTCATTGGCCCCCACCAGCCAACCATTCCAGAAGGCCACGAGGTCATCGATGGAGTGGCCATCGAGGTCAATAGGCACATCCATCAGAGCCTTCAGGAAACCAACTGGTTCCATAAGTCTCCGGGGGCAGACCATCTTAATGCCACCACGGTCAGCAAGAGTGAACAAACAACATCCCCAATCATCGGACCCCCTGCCTCAAGGTCGGTGCAGAACACCAAGTCCAGAGTATGCCCTGCTTCATGCATCAGGTCAGCAAGAAGTTTGGGGGACCACAAGACCAAATCCAAGACCAGAGCAGCTAGAGCAGTCAGAGATTCTGCAGTGCAGTAGGGCGCATGGTACACAAGCAGCACCCCTAATCTGTCCCTAGCCAGACCCCCTAGTCCATTATTAGCCAAATCAAATGTGAGGTAGAGACCCTCTATCCCAGACTTGGTCTGCACCGAGAACCTCTGAGTGGACAAGCCTTCTTTAAAAATAATGGCTATGCCTCCCCCAACCCCACATAACCCTCTAGCCTGGACTGGTGCTAGATGGAGTACCTGGCCGGAGAAGGGGCGCTTTTACATTAGCGGGTTGCCATGGCACGACCTGCTCGCGTGATATTTCAAAATCCCGCAAGGCGGGATTAGACAAGACGGAAGTCCGGGATCCAGCGCTTTGAAGGCGGTCACGCATTGTTTGCAGACCGTGAATTAAATACCTCACAATCGAGGTTACATGGTGACCCGCTCGTGTAAAAGTGCTCAAGGTCAACCAAAATCATCCCCAACATCTCATCCAGCCAGGTCTCCATCACACACACAAGGTCGCCAGCCTACTCCAAGATGGAATCATGGACGACAGATGATTTATTGGCCACCGACCTTGTGTTAAACAGCACCAGCGACAGGCCCGGGTTGCCTGAGACCCCAGACTCCTGGTTGCCCAAATTGGGAGGGGTTGAGTCGGGGACAGGCATTAACCACCTGTCTCTGCTCACAATGACAACAACTGCCCGCCCCCAGACCATACTTCCCCTGGCCCAGGAGGACGACTTCTATTGCTGCTGCTCCCCCCACCCCACTGGTGGGTCACTCCCACCCCCTGGCAGCTCCTACACCAGGCCTGTGAGGGGGGGGAGACCCACCCCTCCTTTATTATTATTATTATTATTAAACATTTATAAAGCGCCAGTAACAACCTGGCGCTGTACAGAACATATAATCAGCTGCGGTCCCTACCTGTGGCTTACAATCTAAAAGACAAGGAGGGGGAGACAAGGAGAGGGGACAGCGGGAGAGACATGGGAGAAGACAAACAAACATTCAGGCGGATGCGAAGTCTCAGGCGCGTGTACTTGGCTTGGTTACAAGGTGGTCGGTAGCAGCAGTCAGCAGAGGAGGGCCGACAGTAAGAGCAAGGGGAAAGACTAGAGGGCATTGGGAAAGGCAGCATGGAAAAGATGGGTCTTGAGGAGGGATTTGAAGGAGCGGAGGGAGGAGGCGAGGCGGACGTCGGCAGGGAGGGAGTTCCAGGCATGGGGGGCAGCTAGGGAGAAGGGACGAAGGCGGTTGGGCGAGCAGGAGAAGCGAGGGAGAGCGAGGGAGGGGACAGCGGAAGAGCGGAGAGCGCGCGCAGGAGCGCGTAGGGCGATTAGGTCCGAGAGGTAAGGGGGAGCTTGGTCATGGAGCGATTTGAACGTGAAAACCAGGAGTTTGAACAGGATACGTTCCGGAAGGGGGAGCCAGTGAAGGGAGAGGAGGAGAGGCGTCACATGGTCGAAGCGACGGGCAGAGTGAATGACCTTGGCGGCAGAGTTTTGGATCGCCACAAGGGGGGACAGGTGGGAGCGAGGGAGGCCAGCAAGGAGGAGGTTGCAGTAGTCGAGGCGAGAGATAACCATGGCATGAACAAGGATTTTGGCCGAGGAGACAGATAGAAAGGGGCGAATGCGGGCAATGTTGAGGAGAGCGAATCGGCAGGATTTGGCCACAGAGTCAATGTAAGGTTTAAAGGAGAGGTGCGTGTCAAAAATGAAGCCCAAGCTGCGGGCACGGAGAACAGGACGGATGGTGACCCCGTCAATGCAGACGGTCAGGTCAGAGGGAGAGGAGGGGGAGGGAGGAAAAATGAGGAGTTCAGTCTTGGCCATGTTCAGTTTGAGTTGGCGTCGGGACATCCAGGCGGAGATATCAGAGAGGCAGTCGACGAGGCGTCAGAGGAGGATAGAGAGGGGGTAGAGAGATAGAGTTGGGTGTCATCAGCATAGAGATGGTATTGGAACTCCTTGCCCTAACCCACCCACCCGTCTCACAGGGGGGCCCCACCAACCCCCTTCACTTCCAGAGATCTCCCCATTTGTCCCCCCCCAGGGCAATCCCCACCCCCTCCACATCCCCCTCTCCCTACCCAGCTACCCAGCTCCCTACCTAGGGACATACCCCGGGCGCTGTCACTGGCCAGGGACATCTCCCAACCCTCTACACACCATTCATCTCCAACAGTCTTCTCAAACACAAACCCAACCCACAAATACTAAACAACCACAAACTCAATCCCAATAACTACCCCACCAAGCACAAGAACAATAATAACCACTGCATATATTCATGGTATAACCCAAATTTAAAATTACATTGATTTCCCCCCAACCCCCCAAACCCCACCTAAGGGCCACACCCAAGCTTAGGCATGTGGACTGTGCAGAGCAGCCAGAAGGCACACCACCTTTGAACTGTTCCCCCAGGCCAGGGAGGCGCCATGGGGATCCCTGCCCTTGCTCCCTCACCCTCCGGGAGTGTGGAGATGGAAACAGACTTGGGGCTTAGGGAATCCCTTGGCCTCTGCACAAATCCTTGCCTCTGCTGGCTGCCGGCTGGAGCAGTCAAGTCATCTGCAGGGGTGGAGTGGAGTGGAAGCTAACTGGATGATACAGGGTGAGCACTCCTGGTTCCCAGCCCCCTTGCCCCCCCCCCCAGCAAGCAAGTGAGCAGCAAGCAGACTCCCAACCCTCATAGCAAGAGGTGAGCAGCAGTAGTGCAGCAACCGAAAGGCACACCTCCTTTGAACTGGTCCCCAAGGCCAGGGAGGCCCTGGCCCTGCCCCCTCTCTCTCTGCCAGCGGGAGGGGGGAGATGGAAACAGGCACTTAATTATTATATTCCAAGACCTCATACTTCAAACTACTTGCTCTAGCATAGTTCCATTAAAATCAGGGGACTCCTCTGCAATTAAGTGGTTTCAGGACTTCATCTCCTGTTACTACGTCGTAATATGGCTGCCCTCTGTACAATATGTCTGTAGTAGAAAAATACCCTATCATGAAATTATAACAGGATGATAAAAGTGATTATCACTAAAAATGGTTAGTGATTGGAGTACTTGATGCTAGCAATGATGCATTGTGACACACTCTCCATTCTGTCTTGCTGTACCATTGTAAAGGGCATGTTAACACTTCACCATGACTTGTGCACTGCAATCAGTTATGAAGAGTAGATGAAGAAGGGTTTAATTATTTGGCATGTTACATATATTTGGCATAGCAGGTGCAGAAGCTCTTACTGTCAGTATTATAAAAGGACTTTTGTGACAGCAAGTACATTGTATACAAAGACTTTTGTTAACATTTCAGCCTTATGAAAAATGCAAACAAAAAGCAGTTTAAATTTTACATTTCATATTCCTTCACTTTCGAAGATGTTTCCCTTTTCAATTTTTTTCAGTGATTTAAAATTGGTTAGCTGAATATGAAAATGTTATGCTGTGGTTTGTATTTCTGATTTTAAAAGTTATTTACAGAGCCAAGTAAATGATTTGAAGTGAAGCTTAGAAAGTGTTGGTTTCAGAGGGTGAGTTGTGCATGGAGAGACCTACATTATGGAACTGTATATTATGGAAACCTATTCAACCCTCCAGGGCCAACTTACCCATTGAATAGGGTGGACGTTGGCTGAAACGAAATAACAGTTCAGATTCCATTTTTTAAGGATCTGGCTGGTCTGATCACTCTGGTGAAACACGGGCTGGAATATGATCCAGTCTGCATTTAACCAGGATGATCAGATTGCTTGCAAAAAATGGCAATGCAGTACAGGACGCTTTCATTTTGTTCAGGCACGGTCCAGGAGGCAGTCATTTTGCAAAGTGCAGGGTGCAAAATGGTAGCACCCTGCAGTCAGAATTTCAGATGGATTTCCACTGCAGCTGAATTCCTTCCAGTGCTCCGAAAATGTGGACTATCTCTGTGAAGATGGAAAGACTGCTTCAAGTTAAGCCCTAGGGTGGACACTTTGTCCAAGGTGGAATCCTTCTGGGTTGACATGGATGGACCATGCAGCTCTTGGAGATTTTGAACACACCAGGTTGCTGAAGATCTCCAAGAATGGATTTGTGGTAAGCTGTGGATTTCCTGCATTGAGCAGGGGGTTGGACTACATGACCTCTGAGGTACATTCCAGCTCTATGATTCTATGAATAACAGGGACCCCTCCATGTTGCTTCCAGAAGGCCAGGCTATGAGTCATTTCTGGGACTCCTGTTTCCTGCTGATCAACTGCTTGGTGACAGCAGGAGCACTCCACTCACATGCAAGCCTAGGGGTGAGTCTTGTGTGTGCAGGAGCAGGCAGGGGGGCAAATAACTTTTGTCCATGGTGTCCAAAGAGCTAGGGCAGTTAGTCTTGCTCTCAGATTAAAATTTAAATTCATCTGGAATCTGAGTCTGCAAGGTCACTTTAACTGTGGAGGGAGGGCAGGCAATGTCACCCTCATTGAACTTGTCTCTGTGAGGGGGGGAAAGTGTGCTTGTCCCTTAAAGCTGGCCAATTTAACTCAAAATCCTAATGTGGACAGTACATTGTGTAAATGGTAATCAATGTCTGGAAATTGCCACTAGGTGTGGACACAGGGACGTCAGTTCCTTGTGCCAGTTTAACTTTCAACTAGTCCTTTTTCCTATGTGTTCATGTAACAAGCCCTAAGCTTTATATCCTATTTCGTTGGGCACTTGTAAAGGACATGGTGAGTGGATTTGCTTTGAAGCTGGGGCAGCAGCATCTCACCTCTCTGGCCACCACAGTGGCAAAGCATGTTGGAATGGTTTCTGAACAGAGTCCTTTGGCACAGTGGTTCTCAACCTGTGGGCTGGGACCTACCAATGGCTGCTGGGAGGGTCTAAAATGGGCCCCAGGAAGGGCATAGGGTGGCCTGGGAGGCAGGGTGCTCCCAGCCAAGTCTGGATTTTTTAAAGGTGGGCCCTAGATTTCTAAAAAATGTTTTGGCAGGTCTTGCTTACAATAAAGGTTGAGAACCAGACTCTACAATCCCTGGGGCAGCTGCATCACAGCCCCTGCCAGGTCCCTTCCTGCTGCTTGTTCTGTCCGCCTGTCTCACTGAGGAGTGGGATAGGGAGTGGAGAGTCATGGCTTCCCTCCCTCTCTGGCTCCCGCCTCCTGCTACTTCTGGTGTCTCATGCCATCTCTTTGCTGCCACTGGAACTGGGCCCCCCTGCTGTCACCAAGATCCATCTTCTTCTCCTCCGTCCCTCCTTTCATTCCCCCACTGATGCTTGCTAGCCACTCCTGGGCCTAGATTTTTTAAAGATGTGTCCTGGATTTGTAAAAAATATTTTGGTGGGTCTAGCTTCCAATAAAGATTGAGAACCACTGCCTTGTAGTCCTATGGTTCTGTAGGAGTCATGGCCTACACATTCATGCCTTGATTTTTTAATTCATCAGGAGTCACTGGTGGCAAAATAATATTGGAATATCCTGCTGGGTAGTGTAGGGTGATTTATCCCACTTAGTTATTTAGTTAATACAGTTCCAGTCCCCACGTATTGTATTGTCTGTATCTCATTGTTTTTGAATCAACATCAATGTTATTGTACCTATAACAAATCCAAATTATGACCTATAAGAAGACCAGCAGTCATATAGAGGGAAATTCTGGTTCCATTTAAGTCAATAGTAAAGTTCCCTTTGACTTGGAGGAAGGCTTTACCAAGCAGTATTTAAAATTGCTTATTCTGAGAAATAAAGTAATTAAACACAATTTTAAATTGCTTTTTAGATTCTGCTGAGCTTGTTTGTTGCTGTTATTTTGGACAACTTGGAACTGGATGAAGATCTAAAGAAGCTCAAACAAGTAAGATATTTTTTCATGTTGAATAATATTTGCAACAAAGCATAATTGTACCCTCTTTTCTCTACTAAAAATGCAAATGTAAAACACCTTAAAGAAAATAAACAAAATGATGCAAATCTTATAAAGTTTAATAGAACGTGGAATATACTGAGGAGACTTTAAAAGTCAGTCGGGCCGATCCCGTGCCCCATGTACTGGTGCGTGCAGCACATGCAATGCTCAGCAAGGGCATGCAACGTACATGCAAAGCACGTTGCACTGGGAGGGGAGCATGGGATCTGCCCCACCGAAAGTAATTTTAATCAGACTTGCCTACAGTTATCAACACTAACTGAAATCTCCTTACAATTGTCAGAAACAAACTTACTAGTAAACAGAAATGTTTGTTTTATTTTTGCATTTAGAAAGGAATTACTGGTTACTCACAGTACAACATACATACTTCTATGAACTTTATTTGCATTAATAAGTTCAAAGGACTAAAAGGTACCGCTGAAATTAATATCCATGGTGAATATCATATCCAGTGAAATAGCCTGCTTCAAATCAGGTCCAATGAAGCTGATACCAACCACTATTCATCCCCACTTAGTTCTGATAGGCATTTTGGCTTTAAATGCTGTAAATCTTGCTTAAATTTGGTCTTGTGCCAGAAAAAGTCTGTGTATTTTCTCTCTGCAAGCCTATCGAAATTAAAACAACATGAAATCAAAATGGCCAAGAGGTTCGCGAAACAATTTACAAAATACTAATATCTAAGTCACAAGGTCAGTCTGTGTGCTGTTGATATATTTTTCTATAGTTAAAACACAGCAGTCAGTCTACTTATCTACACATTGCTCACTGCTGTTAAAATTCTTCCCTTTGCATGTTTTACCCTAATGTAATTAATATTATGTCTACTATTTCTGTGTAACGGAATATTTACAGTGAAAGAAGGTAAGAAATTGTTCTTTGAAATAGATTATGGTCCAACTGATTAAATGACTCCAGGAGAAAAGGTTTCCCATGAGGTGAATGTGATGTCATCCCCGGCTGGGTGCAGATAGTGGCTGTGCACTATTATACTGACTTATTGGTTTTCTTATCACAGAAGATAAAGCAGAAAGAGTTTTTAATTCTGTGACATTTTGACTTCTCTATTATAAGGTGACCATAAGCAGAAGAAAAATAGCATGGAGTAATTGTTGCTTTTTAATCAGGCCTATTTCTGTAATGAAAATAGTTCTGTATCATTTCAGGGGAAAGTATTTTTCACCATCTGTAATTAAAAGCTGAATAGAATGCCGGGAGACAATTCAAGCAACCTGACTGGTTAATGTATGAGGAACTGATTGTCTGGAAATGCTCTGTAGTACATACCAATTCAAGCTGCATCTTCCTTTCAAAATCCATAGGCCTATGTTTTCTGCTTATAATAGCTGTAAAGATCAAGACACAAGGCATTTCCTGACAGTTAATGACTGCTTGGAGAAAGCAGCTTGTACTCAGCTACTCCTAGTGATTCATAAATTCCAGGAAATACCCTGCACCTCAATTATTACTTTCTTAAATATATTTTCTTTGACTGTATAATGAAGATAATATTACCTACCTATCTTAGTGTGGGGATTAATCAGTTAATGTTGACAGAGTGCTTTGATAATCTAAAGTGATTGGCAAAAGTTAGCTACTGTTTTTGTTCAGTACATCAAGTTCAACGTACAATGTATTTTTACAGTAGGGACCTGGGAGTGGCCACTTCTTGTAGGTTGTTGATTTGGTGATAGAGTAAACAGTGAATGGACACTAAGGAAAAGAGTACAAGTAAGGAATATTGCCTATAGAAAATGTAGAGAAGGTAGGAATTATGGTCTTGGTTGACCATTCAGAAATTTACCCTTGGTGGGTGTCTTTCTGCAGGGTTCCATGCCCATCACATCGTACAGCTCCATCCTATCTCAGAGCCACCTGTCTACTCCCTGTCTGCCCCTGAACAGTCTTCAACAGTAGCTCCACATAGAGCATGTTGCAGTAGTCTAGCCTTGAGGTAATGAAGGGTTCATATCTGAAAGAAAGGATTGCAGCCTTCTCATCAGATGGAGTTGGTGAAAGGCACTCCTGGCCATGGCTATGACTTGATGTCCCAGACACAGCTCAGGATCAGGAGCTCCCTGAGGCTGCAAACCTGAGTAAAATGGGGAGGTTATACCACATCAATGCAGCGTGATCAAAAAAAAAATTGCTTTATTATTGGACATGTTATTACAGCAGGAGTTCTGTTGTTTTTTAGAGGAAAAACAGCTGCATTCCTGAACCCAGGTACTTGTTAATAGGCCCATTGTGTTCAGTGGGAGTACTCATGAGGAAGCAGTAAGTATACTTAGATGACAATGGGTGTTTTCAGACGTGACGAGATCACAGTGAACCACGCTGAATACCTACATGTGGTCACTGTGCCCTGCACGTCTGTTCGGCGGCAGCCAGATGTTCGCCACACTGAATACCCACATGGGGTCAATTTCAACCACGCTTCCCGGGCTACCGGCGCGAAAATCGGCTGAAGCATGGTGAAAGTGATTCCACGAGGGCATAAAAAAAGAGTAACATCTGGTCGGCTATCACGGCCCGGAATCCCTGGCAGGATTCCATGGTGAACTCGGCCAGACGCTGCGGCGGCATTGGCCTTGCCGCCCACCCGTCTCCCCAGAGGGCGGGCGGCAAGGCAGCATGGAGGGGGCGGGACCATGCGGCCGCATGTTGCGCGGCCCCGCCCCCTCCCTGATTCCCCGCCGGGATCCCCGGCACGTCTGTTTGCCGTGCCTGGGTGATCCCGGTGGGGAATCTCTGGGTTGTTTTCGGGACGGGGTGAAGCCGCCCCGTCACGTCTGAAAACACCCAGTGTGGCCCTTATCACCTCACAATCTTTTCCAGGGGCTCCACATACCTATGTGAGGTGATAAGTGCCACGTTGTCATCTCCATATGTTTTTCAGCCCAGACTGATATTCATTTTTATATGTCAGATTGAGGAAGGGGGAGGAAATCAGTTCAGAGCTGTCCCAGTCTGTAACGAGGTCACCTGTCACCACCCTGTCACCTGGGTCCTGGGATTTTCCCAAGTCACAGAAATTACAGTAAGGTTTGCACAAGTATCTAACTTGGGATTTCTCTTCAACTGTGTCACCTACTGTCAGTGTCCACACAGAAGCACAAGCACACCACAGCTTGATTAAAAGAAGTGTATATGTTTAGATCAGATGAAGTACAAGACAAGATCGATTCAGGAGTGCAAATCAAATACAAGAATATAACGATAGTGCAAGACATTACTTGTGAAACCCCTAAGCTAAAGGCTTACCCTAACCATGAGTTCATATTTAAATCCATAATTCTCAGCTGCTTTGTGGGAATCTGGGCACTTGCTTCCTTGCTGACACATCTATTTCTTACTCCAGACATGGCAGAATGGTAACTGCCTATCTCGAGCTCTCTCTTTAGAGAGAGCTTCTGGTGGTCTGTCATATGTCTCCTGTTATCTCCTCATCTCCATTTCAATTGCCTTCACTTTCTGATACCCTCAAACCTGCTAGACTGGTTTTTAGGATTTACATTTTACTTTATACTTCTAAACTTACTTTTCTTTACATCCACTCCACGTAAAATTTTCCCCTTCATTTTCCCCTACTTTTAGTCACACTAAGATCATGTATGTTACATATGTATTGTTTTCACAGACCCTGTCACAGAGTGTCACAGGATCCCTGAGAATGGCTATGTGTTTGCATTTGTCCACCCTGCTCTGCCACCCTGGGGATGTGCGGCTGGCCAAGAGTTGGGCTAGCTCCTGGGGTGGTAAACAGGAGCTGCTGCCTCATCCTGTTGCCATGGTTAGCAGAGCAGCTTCTGGAAAGCCACAGGGTCCAGGGTGGGTTGTGAGCAGAGTGGGCTGGCCAGATGGTTGGCTTGCCTGTCCATATGTTCCTGACCTGGGACTTTCCTGGGTCAGGAGGATGGTGTCACAAAGGAACATAGCGTCACACACATGTGATACTGGCCTACACGTAGGCTACAAGCCTAGTAAATACGTAAAGCAAAAGGTTCAACATGTATGTAATGTTAACATTGAGACCTGTAGAACTCGAATCATGTACTGTGACACTGACAAAACTCCAGGAAATGGAAAGAGATAAAGTTTGTGGATTCACCCCAGACTGATGGCCAGAGACATTTAAAATGCTAATGCAGGCAGCCATTGCCTACGTGCAAGGAGACAGAGAAAGCTGATAGGAGAACAAAAGGAATTCTAGAAGCTTCGAGAAGATACTAGGGGTTTCCTCCTAAGGATATAAGGAGTTGTACCCCATAGGGGGACAGTGACTATTGGGAACTCTCTCAACATCATGCAGCCAGGAGGGCTGAGCCAAAACATGAACTGAGAGAGGGCACTTTGATTTAAACTCTCTAAGAACCAGCACCCAGTCGTTTACATCAAGTTCTGAGAAGAACCTAAATGGACTTTTGTAGGGTAAGATTCTTACCTAGGAACTCAACCAGTATAGATTAGGAATGCATTATATTTACCTTTGATTTCTAGTTACCACTCTGTATCAACTGTCTTGCTTATGTAATCAATAAACTTTCTTCTTATCTTTATGAAGAAGAGTCTGTGTCTAACGTTGGAAACACAAGTGAGCAACTTGAGCTTACAAGCTCTTGGGACCCCAGAGAGAAAGAGTCTGTAAACGGGAAGGATCGGGCCCTTAAGTGACAAAGGTGTTGTCTCTGCTTCAGGTTGAATCAGCCAGAGAGAGAGAAAACTGATTCAAGTGGGCTGTAAGCGAGGGAAACTGAGTCACTCAAACCCGGTAAAGTGGGGGTGCGGACCTCCAACCCGTGACAGTGGCGCCCAAACAAGAAGGGTTATGCTCATTTGGTGTACCAATGTGTAGACAGGCATAAGAGGAGTATAGCCAGGCGACTGCTATCCTCGGAGGGGAGTAAATCCCATATCTAGAGAGAGTGAGTTGACAGTGATCGTCTAGAACTCAGCTCTGAGAGAAAATAAGCAGATCTTGGAACAGAGTGGCAGTTTGTTATTTTAGTTTTGATTTTGGGTGTCAGGGACAGATATCAAAATAGGGCTGCCAAAGCATTTCTCCAAGCTCTTGAAGCCAGAATTGGAAAAAGAAGCACAAGCCAGACACCTCCAAATAGAGGGGAAAACTAAAAAGCAACTGAGGCAGCTGATACGAAAATTTGAGATGAGCATGAATGGAACAGATGGGACTGGAGCAGATGAGAAAACGCCCCCCTCCAGGCTCCCCTCCACCTGACTCACAACCAAGAGATGGAACACCTGGAGACAACCAGGGACAAGCTCAAACTCAGAACTCGAGATGCTCAGACTGAAAATGGAATATGAGTTCAAACAGCGCCAGATTGACAAGGAACTGGAATTGGAGAAAATGTGAGCCGAAGAGAAGGAGAGAGAAAGGCAGCGCCAAATTGAAATCCTGAAGACACAGGTGGCCCTAGGAATGAACCCTCAACTCCCTCCAGTAGGCAACATGGGAAACAACGCTGGAGTCAGAATTCGTGATTGCGCACCCTTAATTCCACCATATGATGAGAAACAACGCATGGATGATTACTTCACAACTGTGCGACATGTGTTTCAACAAGAACAGATCCCCAACGAGATGTGGCTCAAATTAGTGTTACCCAAACTCCCGCTGAAAGCAAAAGAGGTCTACAACACAAAAATTGAGGAGAATCCAGTGCTGACTTTTGATGATTTCAAAAAGGCAGTTCTTGAGGCTTACAGGATTACTCCGGAAACTTTTCGGCAAAAATTACATAGCTTTAAGAAGGCAGAGGGTATGTCTTATTCGGATGTTTGTAATATGTTGAAACAATATGGGGTGAAATGGTTAGATGCATGTGGGAATGCCACTAAGGAACATATTATTAACTCTGTATTGCTCAAAGAGTTCTATATCCGAATTTAAAAACACACTTGCTTAATAAGGAGATCACAAATCTCAAAGAGGTAGGGACAAGGGCTGATGCATTCACTGAAAATGCTATCTTAGCTTATGGGGAAATGAAGCCAAATAATGGGGGGGAACCTAATCAGCGGTCTTACCATAAGCAGAATGGGTATAAAACCTCACAATCTGAGCAGAGAAACCTGACCCAGAACAAGCCAAACAAGAATGGGAAGGGGGGGGAGACAGGGATCACCCGGACTCCAAAGAACACACACCTTCCAATCCTCTAATAATGATTTAAGACAGTGCTTTAACTGTAAGCAAACAGGACAGATGGTACGTGACTGCCCCCCAAAAGGGAGTTTCATGTCTGATGAGATTATTGGGACTGTCAGTGTGAATTTTGTGTCTGTAGTTCAACCCATCCCTAGAGGTGTTTATGACTGCTGCATTATCCCTTGCCCACCCACAGGGGATCAGTTGCTATGAAAACCTGCTAAGGTGAACAGGGTAAACTGCTTGGGGAGGCTGGACAATGGATCACATATTGCTATGGTAAGGGAGGACTTAATCCCAAAAGATAACATAAACACTCATAAAAAGGTTGTGGCATCCCTGACAACGGGAATAAAGGATATTCTGCCCACAGCAACTGTAGATTTAAAATGGGAGGGCTCAAAGGGGCCCATCCAGGTGGCTGTACTCCCCAGAAAGTCAGAAAATGAAATGTTGGTGAGGAATGCCATAAACAAATGGGTGTTGGACAGGAAGTTGGAAAAAGCACCTCTACCCCTGGAACATGGGGAGACAGAGAGCAAGCCTAGTGGAGGGGATGGTTTACAGGAAGGCTCTGAGAGCCTTGCAAAGCCTGCACCCGAACCTGTAAACTCCACTAAGGAGCAGGAAAACCCCAAGGAGGAGCCAGAAGGCAGGGGAGGACAACACTCGGGGAGTGAACTGCATGTCCCTGTCTCACATGGGGAACTGAAAGGAGTGAAGCCACGGGGCCCACCTGATTCTGAAGCCCAGGACTTGGCACCCCACCTTACACAGGAGGGACAAAATTCTGCAGAATCAAACTGGGTAACCACCGCGGGGGGAGAGTTAGAGGCTGGAGAAGCCCCTACTCAACCCAGGGGGTTGCAGGATGGCCTGGAGGTTGGTTGTCCTACCTTAAGAGAAGGTAGGAAGAGACTAACTGAAACCAAGGGGTTACAGGCAAGCCGGAAGGTGGAGGATTCTACCTTAAGAGAAGGCGGGAAGGTGCAGGAAACCCTTCCCGGGATGGAGGGGGGAACGATGGGTGTCTCTTCCCCATGGATAGAAATGCAGCACCCTGTAGTCCTAAATGGCCAGGAACATGGGTCTAAGAGCGGACTTTGCACCTCTACCTTACCAGACAAGGAACAGGGAGATGCTACAGAGTATGCTAAAGGTGAAAGAATGACAGTGAAGGACCCTGAGAAGGAACAGGGAAACACTGCTGAAGTAGAGACTGGAAGGGAGGAAATGGTTAAGAGTGTCCAGGGTCAAGTCGCTGCACTTGGTAAACTGAATCCTCAAGAGTTTCATGGGGGTGGTGGTGGTCTGAGAGGACACTTGGGGGTTCTCACACTCATGTCACAATGTCGGACTCCCAAGAAGGAGAAATACACGATTAAATGGACCCAGGGGATCCTGGAGGTACAAACAGAACTTGGGGACAGGGCACAAGAAAGGCTGCTGACAATAGCCCCTTCACAGAAGCAGTTTTTGGCTGGGTGATTGATTTGAATGCAGAAACTTTCAAACACACCATTACAGCCAGGAGGGAAAGGCAAAAGACAATGAACATAAGTATTCTCACTGGGGATTATGACAATTCTCCAGGTGAAAAGGGGGCTCAAATGCAAAGTAACACATGCTATACGATGAGGGTATTCAGTGATGTGAAAGCACTCACACGCATTCCATACTCCCTCCTTTGGGTCATACTAATGTTTGTGATCTGCAGTCTGGACACCCCAGCCAATCAGACAAAGAAGTTATGACATGGGTAACAGAAATACCGCTAATGAGAAACAGGCTGCCAGATAATTTGGAAACATGGCAAAAGTTTGTAACTGGGGAACAAAGGTTGTTAACATGGCAGTCCCACTCATTTGTCACAGTCTTATGCAAACACCTACTGAGGTACCTTGAAGGGTATGTGCCATGGGAACCCTACATGCAATACGGGGCAGAGGGACATAGACACCTCAGGGTATAGACCCCTACAAAATATTGAACCCAGAAACACTGAATCCTGAGGATCACTCCACTAGCAAATGGTGGAAAACACGTGAACATGATAACCCCACAGGACTAACAGAGGGTTTGGAAAACCAAAGGTATAACTTTAATAGGATTCGAGCACATGGAAATGAGGTGGGGGGGTTGCATATCCCTACGCCCACCAGTAGGACACACCAGTCTAAGCATGTTACGGGACTCTGTCGTGTCCGCTCCACTTGCTGTCTTACGGGGGGGCTGTCACGAAGGAACATAGGGTCACACACGTGTGATATTGGCCTACACGTAGGCTACAAGCCTAATAAATATGTAAAGCAAAAGGTTCAACATGTATGTAATGTTACAATTGAGACCTGTAGAACTCGAATCATGTACTGTATATCAGTTTATTTAGGCAGACACATAGTCATAGCCATCGTACAACAATTTAAAAAAGAAAAACAACACAATACAAACTATGCATTTCATACAGTTCTTCCAAGGGACAAAGCACAACCACTATATTGGCAAAGTAAAGTTTAAAAACTGAGAACACCTCACAAAAGCAAGAATCAAAAACTTAACCACTGCTTGGGTAAATTCCTGGGACCCATCCTGCAGCAATTTGGTACATAGTGCCTGATCTGACCAGCCAGGGTATTGTTCTAAAAATTTAGTTTAAAACTCAGCCCTCAAGCCCGCGTATAAATGACACCTAAGGAGCAGGTGGTCCATTGATTCGACTTCTTGAAAATCAAAAGGACATAATCTTTGTTCCACCGGACTTTTATTAAACCGACCCTCCAATATTTGGGTTGGAAGGGCATTAAGCCTAGCTGCCATCATTAACCACTTTCCCCTTGCTGAAAAATTGGCGGTGAGATAGCAAGCCATAGAGTCTTTCCCTGGTGCCACACTGCAGTAGGAACTCAGGTGGGAGGTGGACCCCACTTTTTCCCACTCTTGCTGCAAATCAATGTCCTGCCATCTAATCCTAACCTCCGCTTGAGCAAACAGGGGTGCCTTGGACAATACATAGGACCTTGGGAGGCCCATATGAGACAAATGGCATTCCACTTTCTGTTTCCAGGTACTCCTAAATGGGTCTTTACCAAGAAAAAGGAGCAAACCTCTGGATACTGG
>QEPC01012510.1:2525499-2558591 GCA_003113815.1 Sphenodon punctatus
CTGGGTGGAGGCATCATGTGTGCACAGGGCCCATGGTGATTGGCTGCAGTGGTGCCCTGCAACATGTATAATAAAATGTAACACCCATTTTATGGGTGTTAGAGCGTCTGTGTAAAAAGGGCCTTATTCATCTCAAACAGGAAGATTTCATTTCCAAGGTGAAAATGAAAATTGAATCCAGTTCTACTGAGTCATGGTCCTTTGCTTCAGCTGCAAGACCCTCCAGCCTCCCTGTGATTTCTAATCTGTTGCTCGCATTGCACATAGGTTCTCAAAGGAAAGGTCAAGATTTCTGTCATAGCAATCTTTCTGTCATGGCATCACATGTGTTCCATCCATTCTCTCTAGTGCACACTTAAGATTTGAGTGCAGATGTTATTCATTACTGAATAGATATTCTGATGCAATATTACCTAGGAACATACATTCTTTAGGGGGTTGGATATTTTAGGTAAAGATGTTATTCTAAATTAATGAAAATCTCAGTCTGTCACCATCTAATGTACGTGCCATTTCTGTCTGTATTTGTACCTGTCCTATAAGGCTTTACATCCTTCTGTTTGAGAAAATGTATTTCCCCTGGCTCTTTGTCCTAGCAGCACACACAAAGGAAAGCTATTGGAAAACTCAAACCTTCTGTCTTCATATTAGCATATACCTTTACTTTTAACAACAGATGTTTTTCCATAATTACCTATGGTAATTCATACAACATTTATATTCTGTTTAAAGGAAACCTTCTTCAAATTGTCAAGACTATAAGCCTCACCATTAATTCTTGATGCTAAAAATAAAGATCTTTTTAGTGCATATTCCACATCCAATAACACCTAATACCAGACACAAAGATTGCTTCTTTGCTAACACAGTTGCTAACACAATTGCTATTGTGGTTAGAGTAACAACTTTTTTCCCCCTGCTACAGTTAAGGTCTGAACAGCACTCTTTATTACTTCTATCTTTAAAAGGGGCCTATACACTTGCTGCCATTGAACACAACAGCAAAAATCAGGATTCCGAATCCGACTTTTATGGTTTAGATACTGCAAGAAAACAGACAAGCGGTAATTCAGCTTGATATTAATGTCATTTTTGACAACTTGAGTAGCATCTCACTAAGTGAAAATAGGAAGGGAGCCATCAAGGGGTAAAACAAGTAGCTAAATTGTTATTCGCAAGCATTTCTCACTAGATCAGGTGCCGGAACCGAGATCAGATCTCACTGAGATCCCGGTATGAGTTCTCGGTGACCAACACCCTTAACAAAAATGGCAGTGATAGCATCACCTTTTTCGTTAAGGGCGCTGGTGGTGGCCATTTTGCACAAACACAATTTCCACCCCCCCCTCAGCAAAGATATCTCACTGCTTGGTTCATCTCTGCATGAACCAAGCTCCAGGATTTCAATGAGATAGCAAGTAATCTCAGTACCTCGTTTCAGCCCTAGACCTATATCTGAGCTTTTGAACTTGTAACAGAAAAGCCACTGCAAATAATCTACATTGTAACAGTGCTAGAGTAACATAAAAATGGAAGGAAATAATATGAAATTGGAGGAGGAAATTTTTGGGGGGGTGGAGGAGAGATTTATATATATTTGCTGAACTCTGCTGATATAAAACTATATCTATATATATCTATGTAGTTTTATATCAGCAGAGTCCAACAAAAGAGGATGAAATTTTAAAAATCTTTCCCAAAAAAATCATTGCTTTTTATTTCCATTTGTTTCTGGTTTTATTGCAAAGAACAGAGAGCCATAGGCCACTTGTTCCCTACTAGGCATTTGCCTTTGTTCCTGAATTGCTTGCTAAAGACCCTACACTTATATAGCACTGCTAGAAAACCTCAGAGTATTTTAGCATTTATAAAAGGGTCACAAGGCAGCCATTTCTGGAATAAACATTCTATATATCGATTTGAAATTCTACCCCGCATGCTAGAGTGAGTCACTAAAAGGTTGATAAATGTCAAGCTAGAAATAAAGTGAAGAAATCTCAGAAGAAGTTGTAGTGCATCCTTGAACATAATTTTTCTGTGTTGAAAAATCACTTCAAAGAAGATTCAGATATGTGTATAAAGTGTAGCAAAATATTTTTCCATATGGAGCACTCTCAGATGCACATATGGGGGACTTGATTACTGCAAAAGCAATATTCAGTCACTCCATAGCCTGGTAGCTCAAAGTTATGGTCTCACAGTGAGCATAAGTGAATCCCTTTTACCATCACAAAGCGATTTTGTTTTACTTTATATGGGTCAAACAGAGGGAATAGGATTTGTAGCCACTACAGAGAACCTTGTACTTACATACAGTTGTCCATTCACTGTGAAATAGTGATTTCTAAGGCCCTTTTCAAATAGGCCACAGTGTGTGGGTGTGCGGGTGCAGTGGGTGGAGGTGGGTGTGCACCCGTTCCCACAGGCGCACAGCCTTCTCCACCCACCTCCTCACACAGAGCAACCGGCATTGGAGCAACCGGCGTTGCTTCATGCGTGAGCGATGGGTGGAGATGGGTGGAGCACAGGAGCGCACATGCACCCCCACCCACCATGGACACCATTCCTACGGATGCCCACCCATCCCCCTGCACCTGCCACGGTGTTCGCATGAGCACTCCCTTCCCACTGCACACGTATGTGGTGGGGTGCCTGTGTGAAAAGGCCCTAAGTGCCTAATGTTTTGTACCTACCCAAGAATAATTAACATCTTGTTTTAAACCAAGTTTATTTTTTTTCAAAAGAGTACCAATTGTGTTTGCACTGAAAAAAATACTGAGTAAGATTGTTTGTAATCATTAGAGTGCAGGAGCGCTTTGATAGTTAAATTGTGTTGCATGCTATATTATAAAGCCCCCAACATTCTATTTGTTCTAAAATGGTCAAAGTTAGGATTGTGAAATTTGTTGTAGAGTATCACTGGGGTAAACGGGTCATGATGTGAAAATGTCAGCTGAATCAGCTAAATGAGTTGATAAACGCTGAGATATCACAGTTTGAAAACTGCATTTTCAAGCCTGATTTTTCATTTAGTCAAACCATCTCGATCTGGGCAGGGTAGAGGGGTTGAGTGTTGGTGGGGAAGAGAAATTAGCCTTTTAGAAAATTAAAGGAGGCTGCCAGGAGGTGCCTATGGGGTTTTATTTGTAAATCTGATTAGTAGTTTTAAAGTTACGGGGTTGTAAAAAAACCCATGTTAGCCTATGGAGAGGGGCGGGGCTGCCTTGACAAATAATAATAATGAAAATAATGAAAATAGAAATGAAAATGACTTTTTTGTTTTTTAAATAAAGGGAAAACAATTAAAAATGTATTTCTGGCTATAACATTTCTGTTTCTTATTAAATTCTGATGAAACTTGGGGATATTGTACCCCCAAAAGTGTGTATTATGCGCACCCAATTTCAAAAGGATTAGATAAAGGAAACCAATTTTAGAATCAAATGAATGTTGTGATTTTAAGAAAAGCTCCATACACACTCATGGCTACAACATCTTTATATTCCATCCAATTTTCATGACACTTGTTAATGTTATGTTGCGCCACAAGCTTAACACTCCTTCCAATTTTCAGAAAGATTGGATAAAAGGTCCTGATGTTATAAGACATTAACTTGACAATGCATTTCCAGCTGTAACATTTTCATATTCCATCCTGTTTACAAAACATGTGGCAGGATTGTATCAAATATCTTCCCTGTCATCTCTGCCAAACTACAGGACAATTTGATAAAGGGACCCAATTTTATAAGCAATTGAATGTGTCCCCTTGAAGACCATTATTCGGGTAAATAGCAGCACATGCAGTGCCAGTCAGAGGCAGGCACCTGGCATGGCAGGGGGAGGTAGGCTGTAGGAGAGAGGATGGGGGGCAACCCAAAAGACTGACAGACACATTCACTGACCAATTACTGTATGCTTCCAGCTTTACAGGACTAATTAGTAGTGGCTTTGAGGCGGGCATAGGGAGCAGCCCTGAGGCGGGCATAGAAGGGAGATAACTGGGACTTTGGGGATAGCATCCCAGCAATCAGGAGACATAGTTTACACATCCAGGCTGGCCAATTATCATCACAATCGCATCCTGCAGCACTGTGACAGAGGACATCAGAGAATCTCTATTGACTCTTTCCTAAATAGATGTTTCTGGCTTCCTAGTAACAAGTGGGGGAGAGATGTTGGAATAGTCACAGCACATAATGAGGCTATTTGGTTGACATTTCTACTGGCCAATTGGCATCACAAACCACAGTGACACGTAAGAGAATCCCTGGTATAGGCTCCTTTTCTGCATATGCTGTGTAGGCAAATAAAATTGGGACCCTTTATCACATCTTTCTGATATTTGCAGAGATGGTCCTGAAGGTGTGAGATACAGCCCTGTCAAATTTCATGTACAGTGGTTGGACTACAAGGATGTTACAGTCAGACATACATTTAAAAGTTAAATGGTTATACCACCAGAACCCTTTATCCAGTTCTCCTGATAGGTGGCAGAAATAGTAAATATAGGAAGGGGTATATACTTGATAAGTTTCATCTAAATTATACGTGAGGCAAAGAAGCTACAGCCAAGAATGTATATGAAGATTTTTGCAAAATAATATAATTCAACCACTTATAAAATTTTATTCCTTTATCCAATCTTTTTGTAATTTTGTACACTTAATGACATACATTGAAGGTACAGTCCCCCCAACTGTCAGTCGAATATCTGTTAGTCAACTGTCACTTAACATCGGGAGCGGCTGGAGGCCGTGCCGGAGGCGCGTGCTCGGGGCACGTGTCGAAGGGGCACGGTCAAAGGGGCTTGCCCTTTGGCTGTGCCCTTTGGCTGGGACAGGAGGTGGAGGTGGGGAATTTTTGACTTTATGCATTGTGTGGGGGGTATTATGAATTACTGACGGAGGGGAAGGTGCAGCTGACTCTCCCCTGTGAGAGAGGGGTAGAGCCAGGTGAAATGCCCCTTGGTGGCAGCAAGGGGTAGAAAGATTAGTTTTGGGGGCCAATTGCTGTATTGTTAAAGAGTTGGTAGAATGAGATGTCAGTAAAGGGAAATTTGATTGTATTATTGATTATTATGTATAAATGTTATTTTGCTGTGCTGGGTCCCCTGCTTGGGAAAAATCCCAGAAGTGTATTTATTGTTGTAAGCCGCCTCGAGTTGGCTTTCCCAAGAGAGTGCAGGGTATAAATAAAACGATGATGAACGATGAATGATGAAATATAATGGAAAACAATAATGTTACAGCCGCAAATGTGTTTTCCATTGAAACCAATGGAAAACAAAAATGAAAGCAAGAACGAAAACAAAATTTTGTTATTTATGAAAAAGAAAATGACAGATATAAATAATGAAAACAAAAAATGACATGGGCCCCTGGTACACACCTCTGTTTGTTACCAGATACTGTACTATTGGAAGCACAGATGAATGGACAGAAAAACAATGCATATGTGTTCCCATCAACCACATTGTGATATTGATCTTTTCCAGTATGTTCTCTATCCTTCTATTAATACATGCCAGGTATTTGGTAATGTGTGTGCATTTTAACTGCTGTCAGATATTAAGCTGATGGGTGTTAGTTTTAGTAAACTGTCACTCTCCAGATAGCCATCATCTCTTCAGGTAAAATGCATCTAGCAACATACAGCTTACTGAATTTTTTTGAAGCTAGAAAAAAATACATACTATTTTTATAAATTCTGCTAGACATTCCTGCTGCTGGATTTTTATGAGGTTGTCTGCAGAGTAAATGAGGAAAGCTCCATGAAATCACAGCTCCTATTTCTTTTTTTTATATCTCTTCACTGCTGTGGATGTCTGAGAAGAGATATTTAGGTTTTCTTTTGTCTGCTTTTCGGAAAAGAAAGTTTAAAATAAAAAATTAATCTGAAAGTAAATTGCTTTGGGTCCAGATCTCAAAGCAGTTGCACCAGGAGAATCTCCACTGACGTTGGCCCTTTTCAAATGGACGCCCCCCCCCCCCACGTGTGCGGAGTGGGCCGTTCGTTTGAATGCTGCAGCGGGTGCGGCAGGGATGGGCGGGCATCCGTGGAAATACCATGGCTGGTGGTGGGTGAGGATGCGTGTGAGCTCCCACATAACACCCATCTCCACCCAGGACCCATGCACAGAGCAATGGGTGCCAATGCTAGATGCTCCGTGCATGGGGATGGATGAAGGTGATTGAGGGTCCATGGGAATGCACCGCCATGCACCGCCCACCCACTGTGCTGTCCACCCATCCCTCCACGCACCCGTGCCCATTTGAAAAGGGCCATTAATAGGACTCTGCCATCACACATACTTTGAGAAGTGGCGTTTAAGAAAATTAAAAGTACGTAATTTGACCCCCCATATATTCCTTATAAGTTTCCAGGAAGAAAATGTTTTAAATAGGGAAGAGTAAACAATATGGAAGTGTGAAGGAAACTGCTTAGAAATAAGGCAGCATAATCATCAAAATGAGAATTAAATAAGAGCTAAATGGAAGGCTTGCATCAAAACCCCCTAACCACCTTCGTCCCTTCTCCCTAGCTGCCCCCCACACCTGGAACTCCCTCCCTGCCCACATCCACCTCGCCCCCTCCCTTTGTACCTTCAGATCACTCCTCAAGACCCACCTCTCCACTCTGCCCTCCCCAATGCCTCGCTCCCCTCACCTAACTCCTGCTGATACCCTCCATCCAGTACAATCTGTTACCTGAGGTCTGTGTACTCATATCTTCACCACACGGACCAGCCAATCATTCTCGATGTAACCAAGCCAAGCGCGTGCACCTGGGACCTCGCATCCTCATGAATGTTACACTCCTTGTCTCTCCCTCTGATCCCCTTCCTTCGTCTCCCCCTCACCACTGTCTCTCAGGTTGTAAGCCCTAGGGCAGGGACCGTGTCTATTCAATTACTTTGTAAAGCGCTAGGTACATTGCTGATGCTATACAAATGTTTGCTAATAATAATAATAATTAATAATAAATAATTAATAAAAACTCTGGCTCCCAGGCAATCTGCCAGATATGAGCAACAGGAACAGCAGTGCAGGACATGCTTCCACTGCTCACTTGACACACACACACACCCAGAGACTCTGGCAGTAGAAATGGCAGCTTGTCTTCTCTTGCTCCTGAGCTAGCCACATGGACACACACACCCAAGCAGACACTTTTGCAAGAGCCACATGTGGCTCCCGAGCTGCCATTGGTCCCCCTCTGGACTATACTAATTGTGTATTACCAAGATGAGGGGAAAGAGCAGGGAACTGCCTTCACATTTGTACACAATTCTGGACCTAGATGCATGGTTGTGCAATTATAAGTAAATTAAAATCTACTGGGTTTTGTTTATTTGTTTTGTGAATGACCGCAAACCAGAGCAGGATGGTGCCAAGGGTGGAGGGGCAGTTCCCCTCCCCAAACCTTTCTTTTACCTCACTCATCAGAAAAGTAGAATAACTTTACAATATCTGTAGCAAAATTATTGCCCCCTAAAATAGTCTTTGCCACTTCTTTGCTCCACCAAACTAATTATCACTCACTCACATTGATGATGTTTTATGTATTTTATTATTGTTTTTATTGTTGTGGGCCACCCCGGAATGCCGTAGGCATGAGGGGGTGGCCAATAAATTAAATAAATTAAATAAAATTATTCTAGTGTCACCCCTGAGCCAGAGCCTCATGAACAAATCTTCACAAATCTGAACATGGGTCAAGATTAGCAGAGCACTTTCTATTTGGAGGGTGCAATGGTTGTCTACCAAGTAAATCATTTTACAAAACACTTCAGAAAATGATCAGTTCCAGAAGTGAGTTATAACCACTTTTTACTTTCAGTTTTCCCCATGTGCAAACCAAACCATGACCAATGTGTCAGCACATGCTATAACCACCAAACATTTGCACACCTAAGAAAACACCTAACTGTTTGTGGCATTATGGGAACCTGCATTACTTTTATACCAGGGAGTCTGAAAAAAGTTTAAATCAGCAGACAATTTACCAGTCCTAAAATATACACACAGAACAGTGTATTGACCGTATTCATATAAGGGCAAAGATTGGATAACCAATCCATTAAAATTGCTATTTATGCTTTAGAATACGCCTTTGGGTCCAGTCACTCACTTGTAAGTAATATTTTCTTAGAGGGAGGAAAAAGCAATAAACTTGTTTGTTCTCTTCATATTTTAGATCAGGTCGAGATACTTATCAGCTTATTACCTGATTCATGAAAGAAGATTTAGATGTCCTTGGAGAAAACAAGCTACAGCCAATAGCTGAAAGTATTTTAAAAGTACTCCCTTCAGCTTCTGTTGTAGCCAAGACTGCCAATGGTGGCTGTCATTTTTAATCTCCAAGTAGTGATATCTGCAGACCCACATAAAATTTCTCTCAGGCTCTCAAATGTCAGATTTTCTTCATTCATTGTAGCACATGAATATGTTTGTATGCCAAGCTAAAGCCAATACTGGGTAGATTTTAAAAGGCAAAATTGGCACGCAGGCAACTAACTTCCACTGAGAGTCAATGGGAATTAAATGTCTACCTTTATGATGTTTAAATTTAAACCCAGATTTGTCCTGTTAAATCCCATGTGGCTCTACTGAATAAGTCACTGAAGAATGAATCAGTTACTCAGCATTGCAATCTTGTGCTATCTTTTTAAATCTTAAAATAAATATATAGCAAACACGTGGAAATGTTGCGGATGCCTTCATTTCCCCCAAAGGAAAAAGTACTTAGTGGTTCAAACCAGACTTAATCTGACCTGAATATAGGGTACTAGTTTCCAATCGGAGGGTTAAACTGAGATCATATTATGTGGGTAAGAGTAAACCCCTCCTTAGTACATATATGTAATGACAGTATATTTTAAAAGGAGGACTCAAGACAAAAAGAATATAAAAAACATATGGATTTACTTAAATTCAAATAAGGTTTCAGACAGTACGAAAAGGAAAACTCATTCATTTACAAATATGAACAATGTGATACAGAAGACATTTTAAAAACACCATACATTGTCAAAACCTTAAAGAAAAGGCTATGTTTTCTATCTATCTATCTATCTATCTATCTATCTATCTGGCTCAGTGTCATAGTTACCAGTTCTTTAGGCCCACATCTGCCTGGTTGAGAAGGCGTCAGGAATCGAAAAGCTTTCTAAATTTCTCCCTTCCAGGGCAGGCATATTTATCCTACATTTCTGTATGTTCCAGCGCTTTCTGAAATTAAAAAGTGTCTACCCACTGACTGACCAGTCAAAATCAAAAACTTCAGAATGGGCACTTTTGCCAGAAACTAAACCCACTAAAACTGATTAATATCTTAAGTCTATAATCAATGGAAGACACACAAAAATCCTACTGGTAGAAATAACATTTTTAAAAACATGATGCTTCTAGTTTAAACATCAAGATCTAGGAAATCAGAAGAGTTTCTGTCATGTATTGGCATGCATTTTGATGTATTGTAATATGTGCTTGGCAAACCTCTGATTCAAAATGTGAAGAGATCTGTTTGACAAAAGCTAAAATGCTGAATAGGAGAGAGACTAGGAAGACTTGTTTTTGAAACTCTGTGTTTGTTTCTTATCCAGTTTTCTCTTTGGTTAACCCCGCTTTACCTTTGCACCTGTGTGTGTTAGTGACTTGACCTGAAACTCACTTGTAAATAAAGCATTGTGAGAGAAGTTAGTTAGCGTGTATTTTGAAACACTCCAACTATTGGCATAACACTTTGGGACCATCCCAGAGGAACAGCCCGGGCTAACTGCCACCATGGCCTGTACAATGGACACTAGACCAGGGTAAAGCAATCACGGCAGGGCCACCCTCACACAGGCAGGTCGCATATCCCGAAAAGGCACACACACACTAAGTGGAGGCCGTCTCGGCAGGACTCCACGCCGCAACACACACACCCCAGCGTGTCTGGTAAGTGCCCCTCAGGGAAGGGGTTGAGCCCCAGCTCCTCACAGTGCACACGGCAGTCACCAGCGGTCGCGACATAGCCAAAGTGCAGCATACCAAAGCTCAGGCACCGATAGGCATCCGGCCGGCTGGGCATGGAGCACAGGCAGCGCTGCGCGATGGGCGAACGCCACAGGTCGCAAAGGGCCATGCTCTCCTGGGCACTCCAGGCTCGGACAGAGCCCCCGGAGCCTCCGAGTGGGACCTTGGGCTGAGATGCAGATGCTATGGTACAGCTCCTGGAGGGTCTGAGCCACTGCGTCCGTCGGGGGCAGCATGGGATGCGGGGCCAGGGGGCTGGACAGGCAGACGGGTTGCCAAGGCTGACAGATAATGGCAGGATGGGAACAATGGGGCTGCTGTGGAGGCATGCTAAGGGAGTGGGCAGCGCACAACTGCTGGCATGCAAGACCGGACAGCCCCACACATACACGCCTGCTAGTGGAGATAGTAACGACATCATGCGTACGCACAGGGAGGACCAGCGGGCCGGGGGACAGGGCTCCAGCCCCGGGGAGCCACACAGGGTACCCCCGATGTTGGACCACAGCCGGTACCTTGGGGTGGGGCACAAAACCATGGCGTGCCTGGTGCGAGACATCTGTGAGGCCGTGGAGGGGATATGCACCTGTAGGAAAGAAAGTACTCGGACAGGTTTAGGTGTGTAAAAGACCATTTATTGTGCCCCCCGGTCCCGCCCCATACCCCAGTACACCCATGTGCCCTCGTGCCCGTCCCCCCTCCCACACCCTCAGTGGTGCTGGGCGCCCCCTCCCTTCCCCATCCCCTATGCTGCCCTGCCCCTCCTCCTGGTGCCCCTTGGTCGGCCCCTTATTTATTTATTTATTTATTTATTTATTTATTTGTTGCATTTATACCCCGCCCCTCCTGAACACAGCTCAAGGTGGCTTCCAATCATAAAACCACAATATAAACAGTCTAAAACACATAAAATCATTCCAAAAACATTAAAAATAAACAGGACCTGGGATATAAAACCAGTTAGGATGGGGGAGAGAAAAGATTCAACTACCCACCCCCCTCCCCAAAGGCCCGGGTGAACAGCCAGGTCTTGCATCTTCGCCGAAATACCAACAGGCTTGGGACCAGGCGGGCCTCCTCAGGTAGGGAGTTCCAGAGATGCGGCCTGGCCACTGAGAATGCCCTCTCCATTGTGGCCCTTCCCCTGCCAACTTGGATGGCCAAGGCTACCGACCCCCCCTCGTCTGAGGTGGAGGAGGAGGTGCTGTCAGCCGGAAGGGCCGGGGGAGCTACCCCTGCCCCCTGTCTGCCACCCCTGGGGGGTCCCTGCCCCTCCCCACCCCCTGCGCCCCCTGTGGCTGTATCGGGGCCTGGCGGGCCGGCAGCTGGCATCTCTGCTGTGGGGGAACAGGTCCCCAGGTCCGCGGTCCCTGATGCTGTTGGGGAGGCGGGGGTTGCGGCGCTGGCAGGGCCTGTGGTAAGGCTGGTGGGGGTGGAGGGGGCATGTGTCCAGGTGCTGGCACGGCACCTAGTGGCGCTGCTGCCATTATGAAGGTACTCAGGGCCCCAGCTTGCAGGAGGAGGGATGTGCCCTGCTCCAAGGAGCGGTCCAATTTCTGACCGAGCTCCGCTGACTGGCGGTCCTGCCGGTCAGAATGGGCCTGGAGTGCCTCCAGTTGGCGGTTCATGTACCACGTCTGCAGCCGCTCCTTTCTCATCTCTGCCACCAGTGCCCGGTCCCTCCCCTCCACCTGTTGCAGGACCCTCGTTGTCCCCTCCTCCAGCTGGTTGACAGCCACCAGCATCTCCTCAGTTTGCCGCGGGCTGGTGTCCACGAGCTCCTGCACGAGGTGTTTCCTGTGCCTGTGCGCGAGGTACTCCCACATCCTCTGGGCCAGCGGTACTGGTGGCCCACGGCCCTCCCGTGCTCAGTGTGGCTCTGTGGGGCAATAAAGGGGTCAGTTCATCATGTGGGGTGCCGTTCCCCAGCCCCCCCTCCCATCTCCGTGCTCTGGGCGCTCCTTCCCCCCCCCGGGATGGGCACCACCCGCCTCCTGTGCCACTCCCTCTGCCCGTGCCCCATCCCTGCCTTTGGGGTTGTGGGGGAGGGACGGCTGCCATCCCCTTCCACCGCCTTAGCCCCTCCTCCCCTTGGGGTTCGTGCATGTGCCCTGCCTTGCCCTTACCTGCTCCCTCGGTATCCGTTCCCTCCGAGGCCGGTCTGTCGCTGGGGCTGGTGTCTGCCTGGTCTCCGGGTTGGCAGGCTGTGAGGTTCAGGGTCACAGTCTCCTCCTCCCCCTCTACCTCCTTGGAGTCCGCTGGGGCATGTGTGGCCTCGCCGGAGGTAGGGCTGGGGGGGTGTCGGGCATGTATGCCCGAGGTCCCTGGCATCTCCTCCGCAGTTCCCATGCCGGGGCTGGCTTGGTGCTCTCTTGGCCTCATCCACGGGTCGCTCCTCCTGGGTGCCCCCTCCTACCGGGCACCGGGCCACTATGGAGCCCTTGCAGTACAGCACCTGACTCAGCGCATCCAGGTAGGAGGAGGCATGTGTCGCCCACCCAGAGCACCGGTTGTTGTCGGTTATATCCTTGTACTCCATCTTCAGGTTTAGTTTAGTCTGGCACTTTGTGCGCGTTTGGTCATATCCAGCCTCCCCCATCTCCGTGGCGATCTGCTCATTCTGGGCATTTACAGCCAGCTAGCTATGAGGTCGTGGGTCTCCTGGAGCCCCCACTGACCCCCCTGTGGTACCGGCACCTGGGTGCCTGTCCTGCCACTGCCTCTTCCTCCTCCATGGCCGCCACCGCCTGGCCCTGGCTCCCATCGGCCTCGTCTTCCTCCAGGGCGCATGCCCTCTTGCTGGTCTATTTGGGGGTACATGGGGGCTGCTGGTTAGGCTCCTGGCGACTGTGATCCCTCCTCTCCCCGGCTCCAACCCACCCGCTCCCGGCTGCACCCCCTACCTTCTTCTGGGGTGGTCCCGTGTGCTGCTAGGTGTTCCCTGCTGGGCCGGGTTCCCCCTGCTGCTGCTGCTGCTGCACCTCCTCCTCACCCTGTCGCTCTATCCTCTCCTCTGTTTCCTCCACCCTCCTCTTCATCGACTGCTCTGCCATGTTCCCCTACTGCTGCCTGCCCTTTAAATCTCCCTCCATGTGCCGCTTGTTGTTGGTTGCCTGACAGTGACACTGGGTGCCGTCACCATGGCCCATGGTCATTTCCTTCCACCAAGGCCAGGGTTTTCCCTTCAGATGTTACTTTTCTTTCACCCCGGCCGTGGTGGACATTCACCACACTTCTGGACCTTCTCCCGCCCTGACCTCATGAAGCGTGGTTAGGTTCACCCCAGCCTGTATTTGACTGTGGTGAACATCTGGATGCAGGCCAACAGACATGCACGGCTCTTTCACCACCGCCCACGGTTTGACTGAGGTTGACTGTGGTGAATGCCGAAAACATAACATCTGAAATCACCCAGAGTTCCCAACTCTCCATCCATTTACCCTCTCAGGCAATATCTTGCTCTCAGTCAGCCTTTAATAGGCTCCACTTCTGGGTTTTGGTTCTGCTTCCAGTTCTCTATAGCTTACCAAACTTATTTTTCCCTTGTCTCCTTTTGCCTTTTGCTTTACAGCCCTCTTTCTTTCCAAGGAGTTTAACCTTTCTACTCCTCTCCAAATTTCCTCAGTAACATCCTCATACACAGCACCAGGACTTGAATTCTCTAATTTAACATCCTCTGCTTCAGGTGACTGATTGAGACTTTCTAGACTGTCTGTCCGAGTTAATACCTCCTCCGTTCCTTCATCAGACTGTTCTGCTCTCTATTTATGTTCTGCCTGATCCAGCTCTTTACCATGAGGTGTATTACCTCTTGTTCCAGGGTTACCAGCTGTTCTATCCACTTTTTCTGTGTTTCCTTGAGCCCTTCTACTCCTCTCAGAGCCTCGTTTTCTTTAACCAGCCCTTTCACCGTGGCAAACATCTTGCTATACATTTGCCCCTGTGTCCTCATTTGGGTGTGTTGGTCTCTCAGACCTTTTCTTTGCCCCCTTTCTGTAAATTGCCTCTCTCTCTCTCCAAGGCTTTTGGGTTGGGCATGTTCTCAACACAAGTCCCCAAACCCCACATCCTCAACAGTCTCTCTGGTCTCTTAGCCAGTTTTACTCTCCCCAGGTGCTTCCTTCCAGGGCATTCATATCTCAAACGCTCTTCACTTTTACACATCCAGCACCTTTTAGTATCCTGTAGGACTCTGTATTTCTTTTGGGGTTCTTGTCCTACTAGGAACCCACTCCCTGTGGTAATCCCCAGATCCTTCAGACCCGTACCTTCACACAGTGTACAGCAATCCCAGTCTCCAGGGTTTGCTTCACTTTGAAACCCTGTTCCCTTGCACAAGGAACAATCCTCAGGGTTAGAGGATCTTTTATCAAAAGATCCTGCCAAACCCCTCTGGTTCCCCAGAGTCCATTGTCTCCTTGGTGCCTTAGGGAAGGGGCACACATACTGCAAATGTCCATGACCCCCATATGTATAGCAGAGTCTTGGGGGCACAACCCCCATGAGGTCCCCTGTATCAAATATCTTCCCTGTCATCTCTGCCAAACTACAGGACAATTTGATAAAGGGACCCAATTTTATAAGCAATTGAATGTGTCCCCTTGAAGATTATTATTCAGATAAATAGCAGCACATGCAGTGCCAGTCAGAGGCAGGCACCTGGCATGGCAGGGAGAGGGAGGCTGTAGGAGGGAGGATGTGTGGAGCAACCCAAAAGATTGACAGACACATTCACTGGCCAATTACTGCATGCTTCTAGCTGTTACCGGGATGGGGCAAAGGGGAGCACACGTGCACTAGGAGTGGGACATGAGGGCAAATACCAGGTACCGGTTTTACCGGTTCCTGGATTTTAAAAAACCAGATTACCGGATTAATACCAGTTTACCGGTACCGGATCTTTTCCATTGATTTCAATGGGGAACTGTCCCCATTGAAATCAATGAAAAAAATTAAAAACCAAAAACCTCCCCCCTCCCAGACTGTGCAGGTGGAAGGGGGGACACCCCCCACCCACCGTGCCCAGCCTGGATTTAAACAACAACAAAAAATTCCCCTAAGTCCCCTAGTGCGGACTCCTAGTGTTTTAACACCCCACCACCACAGGGATCACCCTACCTCCCCAATGCCATTGCCTACCTTGAGCTCCGGGCAGCGGCGGCACTCCAGCGGCTTCAGTGCTGGCTGTGGCTGCCACCAGCTTCAGCACACTACTAGGCCTTCCGGGGAACCCGAAAGTTCCCCGGAAGGCCTAGTAGCATGCTGAAGCCGGTAGCCACAGCCAGTGCTGAAGCCGCCGGAGCGCCGCTGCCACCACCTGGAGCTCAAGGTAGGCAATGGCATTGGGGAGGTAGGGTGATCCCTAGGGTGGGGGGGGCAGTGTTAAAACACCCCCCACCCCAGGGATAAGTTAAGTACCGGTACACTTACCTGCTGCTGCAGTGCTGGTGCAGGCTCTGGGTCGCCGGCGGTGGCCCGGAGCCCGCAATAGGGGACTTAGGGGAAATTTTTGTTGTTGTTTAAATCCAGGCTGGGCAGGGTGGGTGGGGGGTGTCCCCCCTTCCACCCATGCAGCCTGGACTTGCGGACGGAAAGTGTTTGTGGTTTTTTGTGGGGGTTTTTTACATTGTGGCTATTCATTTGAATGTCCACAATGTAAAAAATTCAGTACGGGGGGAATCCGGTAATTTACCGGGATTACCGGGTTTAATCTGACACTGCCGGTACACCCAATACCGGCAGTATCGGATACCGGTAGATCCGGTAGTCCCACCCCTAACACTGCCTGGGGTCAACTCGGTCAGAGCAAGGAACTTGTGGCAACAGAATGCCCGTCTGGATAGTGTTTGGGATTTTACCTCTAATTAAAGAGAACAAGCCCCTATCATCATAGGGTGCTGCTGACCGAGACCCCAAGGCTGCCCCAAACTCGCTCACTACACCCAACACGACACGAAAGGGAACAGGGAGTGAAGGTGTCACCCCAGGAGTGTGTAAGGGCCCACGGGGAAGGGGGAACACACGGGCACTCACCTCCGACTAGCAAGGTTCCAAGGCAGGGGGGAAGGGAGGGCACTCAGTCACCAGTCATGCTCACACTCTCTAATTCACACTCTCAGGCATGCACTAAACAAGGTCTCCGGGGAAGGGTCCATGCACATGGGCAATGTCCACAGTCAAGACTCAGCTCTCTCCACATTCAAGATACACACGGGGGGGCCGGTTTCCGCTAATCACCAGCGCCGTTCCTTCGGCGGCGCTGGTTCTTATCGCCTGAGCCCCTCCCCCGTGCGTGCTCGCAGCCGCTCTGAGCGGCACTGCGGGGGCGGGGGAAGCCTGACGTGGTTCGTCCCTGTTGGGGCGGGGCTGCAGCCCGTGGCTCTGCCGCTGACACCGGCGGTGCCTGTAGGGGCGCTCCCTGTTCTACATCCTGTTTGGGCAGACCAGGGGGATTTCGGGGCTGCTGGAGGTGGGGCCGGGGCATCCCTTGAGGGGTTGGAACTCCGCGCCCCCGCTGACACTAGCTTTACAGGACTAATTGGTAGTGGCTTCGAGGCGGTCATAGGGGGCAGCCCTCAGGCAGGCATAGAAGGGACATAACTGGGACTTTGAGGCTAGCATCCCAGAAATCAGGAGACATAGTTTACACATCCAGGCTGGCCAATTATCATCACAATCACATCCTGCAGCACTGTGACAGAGGACATAAGAGAATATCTGTTGGCTCTTTACTAAACAGATGCTTCTGAATTGCCAGTAACAAGTGGGGGAGAGAAGTTGGGATGGTCACAGCACAGAATGAGGATATTTGGTTGGCATTTCTGCTCGCAGATTGGCATCACAAACCGATCTTATACCACAGTGACATGTAAGAGTATTCCCTGGTATAGGCTCCTTCTCTGCATATGCTGTGCAGGCATATACAATTGGGACCCTTTATCACATCTTTCTGATATTTGGCAGAGATGATCCTGAAAGTGTGATATACAGCCCTGTCAAATTTCATATACACTGGTTGGACTACAAAGATGTTACAGTCAGACATACATTTATAAGTGAATTGCTTATACCACCAGGACCCTTTAACCAATCCTTCTGAAAGTTTTCAGAGGTAGTAAATATAGGAAGGGGTATAAACTTGCCAAGTTTCATATACATTAAATGTGAGACAAGGTAGTTACACCTAACTGTATATGAAGATGTTTGCAAAATAAAATAATTCAACTGCTTCTAAAATTGGATTCCTTTATCCAAACATTTTGGACTTTGATACACATAATCCATTCCATTGGAGGTACAATCCCTCCAAGTATCAGCCAAATATAGTAAAAACAAAAAAGTTACAGCTGAAAATGTGTTTTTCATTGAAACCAACGGAAAATGAAAATGAAAGCAAAAACGAAAACGACAATTTGATATTCATGAAAACAAAAATGACAGATTTAAATAATGAAAACAAGAAAACAAAAACAACATGGGCCTTGGTGCACACCTCTAGAAAGCAGAATTTGTGTTCCAGTTTTGTCACCTGATTTTCATTTTCATTTTGTAATATTTTCATGACTTCCTTTGAAGAAAATGTCTACCAATCTTCTATGAAAGCTGATAAGTATTGGAACTACAAGTTGCATACCTACTGGGGAAAAATTAAAGGGAATAAAATTTGATTCAGACTTTTCTATAAATAACTTCAAATCATGAAAATATTAGAATTATAAATTTAAGCATCCTGTAGCCACCTGCAGAATAAATGGCATGACTATTATTGCCTCATCTCTCACCACCCACTTGTTGTACAGATCAGTGCCATGAGCTTACAATCTCCAGTTGGTAATGTTATTGTTTCTGGTGCCAACAAGATTTGACTAGTCACTAGAGCAGTGGAAAGCCTAGTTCCCTGTTGCGTATCGCTGCAGTGCTCAGCCTCACATAAAAGTGTAGTGATGTTCAGACTATTAGTGGCAGGGTGAGTCATCAAATCTGCTGTTAAATGGTCAGTCACTGGGTAAGCTTCCGAAATTGTTTTGCTAGCAATCCAGGGTCACTGACTGTTATGCTGGGTGCAACAAGCTTAGCACAGTTTATATTCAATAGACACATAGCCATGCTGTCATCATGGGACAATCTTCCAGAACTGTCCTCAAAGTGTGAATACCCAACAGAGAAAAATTTCTCTCATCCATCACAACAAATGGCAAGTGTGATTCACAAATTTAGTTCTGGACTTCTGATTCCTAAGTTTACCCCTTCAGCACTTTTCTCTCAATTCCTCCTTTGACTGAATTCTGTTAAGAGTCATCCTTTTGAAAACTAAATATAATCCTTAAGATGAGATATCAAGTGTAACCTTGGGACAAGTTACTTATGGACAGCTTATAGTAAGCACCTTCACACTGCTCTCACACTGAATGAGTGTGCAATTCCATATGAAAATGAATGGACCCTCATTGGACCCTCATTTTGAAACTAAGATAATGAAAATGTATGAATAAGCAAGCAACATTCATTTGATTTCATTCATTATTTATAAATAATAAATCACTGTGCATGCACAAAACAGCCATCGGGGTTGTTCTCTGCATGCACGCCCTTTCCCAAAATGGTTCTGGCAGCATCAGTGGCCTTTTGGAAAAGGATCATGTGTTCACAGGATAGCCCTGTGGTCATTTTGCGCATGCGTTATGATTTCTCTATTATTATTATTATTATTATTAGTAGTAGTAGTAGTAGTAGTAATAAAATGAAATGAAAAAATAAACAAAAAGGTAGGATTCTTTACGAAAACCACCAATACAAAGTTTTTAAAAAAAATGAAAACAAACATGAATGATGTGCCTCCTGCACACTCCTGTTATACTGTACAGAAGCTTTAAAATTAACGAGAACCTGGCTTTTACATCTGTCTGGGCTGTATACAGAGAGGCACCTTTACATTGCAGTTTAGGACTGGTCATAAATTACTGTCTGAGTCCTCTTTACGATGTAGAGTGATATTTTGTGGAATGGGGATAGTAACAGTAGTTTCTCTCACCCTTTGTCTCATTCTAAGTTTAGTCAATGGAGTTACTCTGGAGTAACCTCTGTGTAGCTTAGCTGAATGGGGCTACATGTAAGAGCTTGGGCCCTAAGTGACAGCAGTAGTCATTTACTTCCAGCCTTTACATTTTAATATTGCTTTGATTCAGGAGCAGCCTTAACCCTTTAGACCATTTTTATATGAGCAGGATTTCTCCCATAGTTTAAATATGCGGCACTGGGAAACCCCCATGGGGGGGGGGGGGCAGGCTTTAGATGCTCCTCCATGAACCAGAAATTGCCCATGTGCCATTAGAAACAGTGGCGCCACGTGAATCCCGGGTGTTTTGAGACACAGCGTAAGTAAGACCGTCTTATCTACCCTGCATCTCAGAATACCCAAGAGTTGCACTGAATGGGTGCGTCTTATCTACACTGCATCTCAAAACACCCAGGAGTTGCACGACGCCGTTGTTTCTGATGGCACCCAGATGACTTCCGGTTCACAGAGAAGCGTCTAAAGCCCCCCCGTGGGTGTTTCCCAGCACTGCATGTTTAAACTGTGGGAGAAATACCACTCGTATAAAAATGGTCTTTAGGTGCTGTGACCTACATTCCAAGCCCAATCCTGGGTCTTGCAATATTTTATTTATTTATTTATTTTTAAATTTATATTCCGCCCCTCCTGCCCATAGGGCAGCCCGGGGCGGCGAACAGCATTTCATTTAAAACAAAATAAAATTTTAAAACAATTTAAAATACACTACATGGGGAAAACCCCCATCCCTATCCCCACCCCCACCCCACCCCTACCCCCCGCCAAAAGCCTGACGGAACAGCCAGGTCTTACATACACGCTGAAACAGCAGGAGAGTGGGCGCCAGCCGAGCCTCCTCCGGAAGCGAATTCCACAGCACAGGGGCGACCACCGAAAAAGATCTAACATCGGTAGCCACCCGCCTCACCCGGGGAACCTCCAAAAAGGCTCCCACGGACGATCTCAAGGGTTGCACGGGTACATGGGGAGTGAGACAATCCCGCAGATAGTCTGGGCCTAGGCCGTGAAGGGCTTTAAAGGTTAAAACCAGCACCTTGAACCTGGCCCGGTGCTTTATAGGCAGCCAGTGCAGAGCCCGGAGCACTGGTGTCATGTGCTCCCTGTGACCCACCCCCGTCAGGAGACGGGCCGCGGCATTCTGCACCAGCTGCAACCTCCGGACCAGCTTCTCGGGCAGCCCCACGTAGAGCGCGTTGCAGTAATCCAGCCTCGAGGTGATGAAGGCATGGATGACAGTGGCGAGGTCGGAGTCTGAGAGATACGGCCGAAGCCGCCGGACAAGATGTAACTGCCGAAACGCACTCCCCGCCACGGCCACAACCTGAGATTCCAAGCTGAGCCGCGAATCAAGGAGCACACCCAGACTCCGCACTTGAGACACCATGGGGGGGCGAACCCCCCCAACAAGAGGAGATTCAACCACCCCCAGGCTCCCCAAGCCCTCGCCCACCAACATCACCTCCGTCTTGTCAGGATTCAGTTGCAGATGGCTCAACCTCATCCAAGCCCCCACAGCTGACAGGCACTGGGAAAATAAGGAGACTGCATGGCCTGGGTCGATGGAAAAGGAGAGGTAGAGCTGAGTGTCATCAGCATACTGATGACACTGCATGCCCTGAAACCCCCTCACGATCTCCCCTAACGGCTGCATATAGATGTTAAACAAGAGGGGGGACAGAATGGCACCCTGCGGGACTCCACACGTGAGGTCCCGGGGGGAAGACGTACACTCCCCCAAGACCACCCGGTGAGTTCTCCCGGCCAGGAATGAACGAAACCAGTCCAAGACCGTTCCGCCAATTCCAGCACGGTCCCGCAGGCGAGTCACCAACACCTCATGATCGACTGTGTCGAATGCAGCCGAAAGGTCTAGCAGGACCAGTAAGGTCTGACGACCCTGGTCCAACGCCAGACGGAGATCGTCAACCAAGGCCACCAATGCCGTCTCCGTACCATACCCAGGCCGAAACCCAGACTGGGAGGGATCAAGGAAACCGATGTGGTCCAGATGCTCCTGGAGCTGTCGTGCCACAGCCCGTTCAATAATCTTCCCTAAAAAGGGAAGATTAGAGACCGGCCGATAACTGGCAGGAGCATCAGCGTCAAGAGATGGTTTCTTGAGCAGGGGTCTAACCACAGCCTCTTTTAGGCAGTCAGGCACCCTGCCCTCCCGAAGGGAGGCACCAACCACCCCAGCCAACAACGGCCGTAACGTCTCCTGGCTGGCTTTCACCAGCCAGGACGGGCATGGATCTTGCTCACAAGTAGTGGCACGAACAGATCCCAACAAGGAATCCACATCGGCAGGCGACACCATCTGAAACCGATCCCACAAAACAGGACAGGACGGGGCATCCATAGCCCCAAGATGATCCTCTGCAATAACTGTGGTGCCGAAATCGTGGCAGATGCGAGCGATCTTATCTACAAAGTACTCGATAAACCGGTCACAGCGGTCACTGGATTGCTCCAGGTCCAGGCGGAGACAGGCAGGACTGACCAAGCCTTTCACCACCCGGAAAAGCTCCGCTGGACGTGACTTTGCAGATGCAATAAGAGCAGCAAAGAACTGCTTCTTTGCTGCCTGCACCGCCACAGCATAAGCCTTTAAACTGCTCTTATGCTGCGATCGATCATACTGGTCGCGAGTCCGGCGCCACCGTCGCTCTAACCGCCTGCTCTCCCGCTTCAAACACCGCAGACCCTCAGTAAACCAAGGAGACCTGCGGGAGACTCGAGAGGGCAGCGGACGCCTGGGAGCCACCCTGTCTATGGTCTCGGCCAACAAGGTGTTCCAGAAGGCTACGAGATCATCGACAGAGCGGGTGTCAAGGTCCAGGGGAAACTCCCCCAGAGCATTCCGGAACCGATCCGGTTCCATAAGTCTCCGGGGGCGGACCGATCTAATAGGTCCTGCACCCTGCTGGGGGCTATCGTGCGCCAGGATGCACGTCTTAAGGAGGTAATGGTCAGACCATGACAAAGGCTCTACAGCCTTAACTCCTACTAACTGACCCCCCGCCTCAAGGCCGGTGCAGAAAACCAAATCCAGTGTATGTCCCTCCTCATGTGTGGGGCCACAGATGATTTGGGACAGGCCCATGGTTGTCATGGAGGCCATGAACTCATGCCTCGCTCCTCCAAGATCGGTGTCAGTGTGGATATTAAAGTCCCCCAGGACCACCAATCTAGGGGTCCGGAGGATCACATCTGACACCAAATCAGCAAGAGCATGTAGGGATGCCGCCGGGCAGTTGGGTGCACGGTACACCAGCAGCACCCCTAATCTATCCCCGGCCAAATCCAACACAAGATGGAGACAATCAACACCTGGTGGAGCCTGCACCGGATATCTCCTAAAAGACAACGCATCCTTGATAACAATGGCTACACCGCCCCCCCGTCCCTCCAGCCGAGGCTGATGCTGCACAGAGAACCCAGCCGGAACAAGATCAGCCAAAATAGGACCCGATTCATTGTCCAGCCAGGTCTCTGTAATACACACGAGGTCGGCGTCCCACTCCGGGATTAACTCCCGGATGGTAGATGACTTATTGACAACCGACCTCGCGTTCAGCAGCACCAGACCAAGGCCTGGGGTCTCCTGGGCCTCGACCCACAACCCACCTGCATGGGGGTTCGAGAGGGGAATGGGCACAAGGCACTGCCCCCTCTTCGCTGATGGAACATACCTCCCCCTGGGACCATATCTCCCCTGACCCGTAACAACCCCGATAGCTGCGGAACCCCTCCCCTCCTCAGAGAACCCCGTTAGACACCCACCCTCCATAGGCTGCCCCGCCAGGCCGGCGAGAGGAGCCCCACCCCCCCAAACTCCCCTACCCACCTCTACAACTGGTGGGCAACCCTCCCCCCCTGTGCTCTCACCACAGGAGCTACCTCCCACCCCCCTAACCAACCCACCCCAACCTCCCACCCCAATCCATGGAACTCCCCCTCTCACTGGGAGTCCCCTTGAGCCATGCCCCCCCGTCTCACCGGGGGGCAAGGCCCATCTCCCCAGGACTCCCCCTCTCACAGGGAGTCCCCCAAACCCTCCCCAAGGGCCACCTCCCCTCCTCTCACCAGGGGGGTAGGCCCTATCCACCCTAACCCACTCCCCATGCCCCCCACCCTCAACCCACACCCACTGCATCCCCACAAACCCCTTAAACCCACAAGTTAAAAACAAATTAAAAACCACCACCCCCCCATAACAACAGTAACAGTAATATTAATGGGGTGGTGACAACAACAACAAGCTACACAACGACAAATGTCTGTCCGGCGGAGGGGACCCCGGCGTCCCGGCCCAGTCAACGGCCGACACCCTTTGGGTGTCGCCTGAGGGCTGGCGCCCACAGGGCCCCGCCCTGGCAGTTATTACCTGGGGAAGGAGGAGGGAGAAGCAGAGTGACAAGCAGGCTCCTCCAATCCACACAGCCCCAGCACCAAACACAGCAGTGCAGCTCCCTGCTGATCTGATTGATGAGGACCAGGTGTCCATGGCATGACTCAAGGCGTCTGTACAATGACCAGGGACAATTGTTCACTGTGTTTCCCCCATTGCCACCAATGGGGAAAACACTGGGTAAATCAACACGAGACAGAGTGGGGAGGCTACCATGTCTTGGGACAGCCTTGCCCCAATCTTGCAGTGCTTTGCATGGCTGGCACCGGGCCAGATGGAGCAGCTAGCTGCTACATGATGTGTCCTTTGAAAAATTTCAAGGACGAGACTTGGAACAGCCTTATCCCAACTGGGGTAAGGCTGCCCAAGGCAGGACAACTCATGTGCCTGGGCCACACTTGCCCCGCCACGTGGGGAGCACTGCGGCAAGGCCTTGAGCAGTGGATGCTGTCACCCATTACGTGATCTTGGTTGGACCAGAGGAGGGAGGCAGGGCGGGCAGGGCCGGGTGCCCACTCATTTAGCAGGCACCATGGCCTGCCACAGCAGTCGACCAGCTCAGTAGTGGCTGGCCACCCCAGCTTCCCCATGACCATCTGCCCAGCTTTCCATGCTGGACCCATAGCATGGCAGCAGCGATTGCTCACCACAAGACCGTGCAGGGATAGGGCCACCACAGCTCATCTGGTTGCACTCACAGTGTACACGGGTCTCTGAAAATGGGTAAAAACAGTCATGATGGTGACCCACTGTGGCTGGCTTTGGTCTGGGACCCACCATCACATCTGTTTCCATGCTACCAGATGTTGGCTCAGGACTGCCCCAGGACGGATAGGTTGCTAGCCTGGGCTGCATCCTTCAAAAATTTCTGAGGATGCAGCCAGGGTTAAGGGCAGACTCACGTGGGCTACCATGTGTGTTTGGCCCCACCTGGGGGCAGGGGTCACCATGGCTGTTCGTCATGGTGGGGGTGGAGTGCTGGGAGCATGGTGGGGGAGGGGCCAGCTGGCCGCACATCTGTTGAGCTCCCCACCCTACCTGGGGCATGCAGTCTGGCCGTGAGCACGTTAGTTCACCGGGGAGGGGTGGCCGCTGTTTCCCATTCCAGGCTGGGTCGGAGAGCTGTCACACCATCTGCATGTCTGTTTATATCTACTGACACAAACACATCAATACCCTGCCATCCAGGTCAGGGATGGTGAGTCATGTCAGTCTGATTTCAGGCACAAGAAAAAGCAGGGTGGCGCTTTAGAAACTAACTGGTGGGGGGGAAAAAGGCATATGCTTTCACAGGGAAAGTACCTGTTTTATCAGATGAGGTCTTCTTCACCTTGTCCACAAAGTTCGATGGGTGATCTGGCCCTGCTTTGTTTAACTATTTAATCTGAGCTATTAAAAAATCTTTTTTTTGGGTCCCATTATCATGATAAATAACTGAATTGGGCTTAATAATTATTAGTAAATGTCTTCTGCAAATCAGATGTAGGTAGCACAAAATGGCACCACAAACTGAGAATACAGTCCCTGATACACATAGAGGAGGGAGCAGCGAGGAGTTAGAAAGCTGGAGCTGCCCAGTCGAGAGACAGGGTTGAGACAAGCGTCCTGACAAAACATTGTGCTAGCTAGGTCACTTCATGAATAACATAATCAAGTACCCTGTGTGTTCGGGAAAGGTACGCTGTGCCAGATATTGGGCTGGCAAGGGTGCTTCGTCCCCATAGCGGGAGAAACTGTGAGGCAGATTGCTAGTCTGAATTGCAATTAGGGAACCAGTGTGTTTCTGCAGCATGGCAGAGATGCACTGCTCCATTCATGGAGTCTGTATGAAATTATGTGTATAAAAAGGGAAATACTGGGCAGCTCCCTCTAAATGAATGTTCACTTCCATCTATTTTAGTCCTATTTAAACTAATCAACACTTTCCTCTGGTTTTTAAAGAGATTATTTTAATAGTAATTTTGCATTGATCAAAAAGTATGCTCTGAATCCGATATTTTAACATATGCTACCAATGCCTTGAGATAGTTAAAATGCCTGCAACGTGATACATTCCATTCTGCTCTAAAAATAATGTGAGAGTTTTGGCAGGATGAGGTTCCCTCAAGGGAAAGTGGCATCAATCAAAATGTTAGAATAGCCTTGCTTTTCTCTTGGTTATGAAGTTATTTGATAAGAAGGGAGGAAACAGAGACATTGGGTGTTTTCAGATAGGGAGCAGTCTGGAGACTGCTCCCTGGAGACCCAGAGCAGCCGCATAAGTGCTGCCAGACGAGCTGCATGCCCCCATGGGTTTGGCGACCTTCACGCTGACAGCCCACTGCATGGGTGAACTGTGCGTGCAGGCAGTGAACGCACATTCCCCCTGCCCCGGGAAAGCCCCGGGTCAGGAACACACAGACAGGTGGACCAAGCCCATACCCCGGCTCGCTCACTACCCCCTGCCCAGGAGCCCGACCCTTGCCAAGAGCCCAATTCTGACAACCAGGGCAACAGGACACAGCATCTGTTGAGTGCTCTTCAGACAGACAGCTAAACCCAGAGTAATGGGGGCTTGCATGGGCAAATGTGTAGCTGCTATCTATCTGTTTACACCCATTGAGAATACTTATACATTATTTATTATTATTGTTATTATTATTATTATTATGAGCATTTATATAGCGCAAGCATTGTACCTGGTGCTTTACAAAGAATAAGATAGACACGGTCCCTGCCCGAGAGCTTACAATCTAAAGACAGGGGGAGGGGAGACAGGGAAGGGGAACAAAGTGAGAGTCAAGGGATGCGACATTCATGAGGATGCGAGAGCTCAGGTACACGTTCTTGGCTTGATCTGTCAACTGTTCGTACCCCATTTTAAAATTCCTAAATGTTCCTTATGGTTCTGATTTTTCAGCCAGACCTTACTCCAGCCTATGTTTATTATTGCATATTTAAGCAACAGGCGTGTAGGTGGAGTCATACAGGATAGCTTTAAAAAATCTGCCCCAATTACTTTTCTATGTTTAACAATTTCATTTTCAAGCATATAACATTTTCAGATTGTTTAAAAGTGCCAATACCCACATTTTCTTTGTATTGAACCTCTGAAGATCCAAAGCAGTCTAAATATTCATGTATGAAACTATGGGTATTTTCAGACGTTACGTGGGCCGTTGGCCCCGTACCGGCACCACCGGCTTCGTTCCCCGCCGGGGTCACCCCGTAACGGCACAACAGACGTGCCGGGGGGATCCCGGCGGGGAAAGTGGGAGGGGCCGCGCGGCGCAACGTGCGGCCGCACGGCCCCGCCCCCTCCACGCACCCCGCCGCCCGCCCTCCGAGGAGACGGGCGGGCGGCGGGGCCAATGCGCCTGCCACGTCCGGCCGAACGTGCCACGGCCAGACGTGACTTTTCCTTGGTCACGGCCCGGGGTCCGTTTGACCACGCTTCCCGGGAGCTTCCCCCAGCTAGCCCGGGAAGCGTGGTTCAAACGAACCCCATGTGGGGATTGACCGTGGCCAACATCTGGCGCGCCGCGAACAGTCGTACAGGACACGGTGACCACAGGTGGGTATTCACCGTGGTTCACCGTGTTCACGTAACGTCTGAAATCACCCTATATATACAAAGATAGGCACACTCGCATTTCATTGGGAAACTGGGTTTTAAAAAATAAAACACTGAAACTTTGGGCATTTTCAGACAAGACACTCTCCACCCACTCACTATACACGTTGCAAGGCTGCAGTGTTGCCCTATGGGTGCCCTCTAACATGTATAGGGGGTGGGAGGTGGATGGGGAGTGTCTTGTCTGAAAACACCCCATGTCTACTCCAAGGGTGATTGCTACTAGAACATCTGCTAGTATGATTTTTTGTGTCCTGGTCAACAAAATAGGCAACAGTTTCAGCCAGCTGCCAATCCATAGCCAGATTTTATATACACATCACAGCAAATTAGAGCTTTACAGGTGTGAACAAGGAAACACGTTTAAAGGTGGTTTTCTAGATGTTTACAGAAAGCTCATCTCATTCATAAAAGAAGGCATGGAAGAAAGCATGAAGATACCTCCCAACAAAATTAACATGTGGGTGAAAGAAAGCTGACAGAACAAAAATTACTAACATTTTTAAAGTGTATGTAGAAATGGCAGGTAAGGTGGGGATAGGCCATGAGGGACTTTATAACAGTGACGATGTTATATTGTGTTGTGATGCATTGGAGAGGATGTTACATTGTGTTGTGATGCGATGGCAATGTGATACAAGCCAGAGGAGAAACTTGGAGAAAAAAGGTGACATGATCAAAGTGATGAGCTAGGAACAGAAAATCTGTAACAGCATTATAAATGGATCTAAGTGGGGCAAGATGAGATTTGACAAGGCCAGAGAATAGAATGTTGCAGCATTGGTGATGGTCCTGGATGGGAGACTTAGCTGTGTGGGTTGTAAGGGAAAGGTTGGAGTCTTAGAGTTGCTGTCAGCACCGGCCTTACCCTAAGCAGGAGCCAGGGCGGGAAAAAAAATGCCCCCATATCTCCCTGGCTCAGGGGGTGCTCCCCAGCCCAGGGGCAGCACGCTGCCTGGGCCTGGGCTTGGGGATGGGCAGAGGGGCACTCCCCTCCGCCCATCCCCAAGCCTGAGCGGCCATTCGGATTCCAGCAACCGAATTGGATCACTTACCTGATCTGCTGCTGGTGCCGCCGCTGCCGCCTCCGGCCTGGGCCCTGGACCAGGCTCGTCCCCCCTCCCCGCTGCCTGGCACAGTCTTGGCCAGGGGAAATGAGGGAGAGAGACGCAGAGGCCCCGCCTCGCCCTCATTTCCCCTGGCTGAAACATCCAGACAGGCAGTGGAGGGGGCCAGCAGCGTGAGGGAGAGGCGGGGGCTCTGCCTCTCTCTCCCTCATTTCCCCTGACCAAGACTGTGCCAGACAGCGGGGGGTGGGGGGGCATGGAGTGTGGGAGAGGCAGGGGCTCTGCTTCTCCATCACTCCTGCTGCCCCCCCCCTGCCCGCACCCAATTTTATTTATTTATTTATTTATTTATTTATTTAAAAATCGAAATTAAACCCAAACCCTCAGGGCCCCCCCAAGTGTGGGGCCCTGGGCGGCCACACCTAGCTGCCCTGTGGTAAGACCGACCCTGGATGTTGTGCAGAGAAAAAAATCAATGTTTTCACTTTCCCAAGCCAACCATACCTACTGTAGTTGGTAACCCCCTTTTCCTTTTTTTATGTCCATAACCAGCCTCTGGATTCAACTGAATTTTTCTACAGTAAATAAGTCCATCAGAACAGTTTTGCTTTGGAAGAAAATTTGGGCTTTTAGCTAATGCTTCCCTACAAATATTCATTGTGTGTATAGTTTTTTCTCAACTTTTTCTACATGAATATACTACTGTGCAGATTTAGACTGCATTTACACATGCGCGCAGTGCCGCAACCATAAAATCATGCGCCATGTAAAAAATCCCACAGGTGGGGTTTAGCCATGACGTCATGCACATGATTAGCAGCTCGCACATGCTTTAACGCCATGGACTAAATACCTCGATATCAAAGTACCTCAATATTGAGGTATTCAGTCCGCGATGCTAAAGCATGCGCAAGTGGCTCATCATGCACATGATGTCATGTCTAAACCCTGCCCATGGGATTTTTGACGTGGTGTATGATTTTACAGCGTGGCACCGCATACACGTGTAAAAGTAGCCTTAGTGGGATGCAGTTTCTGGAACATTAGATTCCATGATTAATGTTTTGTTTAATGGGAATTCAAATTACTAAGGCCCAATCCAAGATTGCATGCATGCTATGCGCAGCATCTGAGCAGTGAGAATGCACCATGTGCACACTTAGGTACTGATATAAAGTTAGTGTACATGTGCAGACTGAATCTGAATTCGTGTGAGAGACAGACTCCTGGAAAATATATATGTATAAGTTTGTTTGAAGTTTTTTGTTGTTGTTGTTGTTGTTGTTTTTATCTTTTAAAAATACTTTCTTACTCACTACCAAGTATTACCTACTAACCTGAGGATGTACTCCAAGAAATTCTGAATGGGAAATAACTAGCAAATAAAACACCAAAGGAAAATTACCTTTCCATTATATCTGATCCTTGTAAATGGAATTTTAACAACTGGCAGACTAGATAAGTGTCAAGTTTATTTTATTTAACAAAAGAGAGGTACAATGATGCTTTCAAACTGAACTTCAAGTACTATAGGAAACATATGAAATAATACTCTCTTATAACAGGCAAACAAGATCGTACAAAGATCACAAAATTCACATTGTTCCACATTATTGGGCTAGCTTAAGAGCAGCTAAAGGAGTAATTGTAAAGACTACAAAGACTTAAAGGAACACATCTCTCCATCTTTAGTGAAATATAAAACTATCTACTTTTTAAAAAAGTAATGCTTCCAGCTTCAAAACTTTCTGTTCCAATTTCTTCCCTTTTGTAAATAAACTGAGAAAGTTGAAGTATCCACCTACTATTTTGCTTCTTCCAGTAGTGTTACATTTTGACATTATAAAGGGAAGGCATATATGGGGATATTAGGTACCTTAAAATTGTTGAGCCAGAATCTGGTAATGAGAGTAGCACCGTACATCTTGACCAAGGTTATTCTTGGAGTAAGATACTAATTAACAGAAGGACCTGACTGACCCATTGAAAATACAGTTCCAAGAACCTAAAAAACCAAACCCCAAATAAATCATGGTGTTCTTGTAGAGGGTTTAATGCCAATCTTTAGATAGTGGTTTATGCAGTGTTATCAGAAAGGATTCTATTTGCCAACATGACTAGAATTTAGATTCATTGTACTTGGGTCCCAAAGTATCTTTTAGTTTAATATTTGATTTCACCTCTAGTGAAACCAGACATCCAGTTGCAGAAACAGTTTTAAATATAGCATGGAGCATGTGAATGCACTCATTTGTCAAATTACAAATTCTATTATGCTTTGGAGCAAAGCTCTGATTAACAGAATTGCTGAAATATCCCCTGTGGTCAAAATCATCCAGCTTTGAAAACAAATCCTCCTGATAAAACTTGAGCATCTTTTAATAAAACTTTTGTTCAAGATGGACTATGGGGACAATAGTATCTATTTGATATACTGTTCTCTATTGACTGTCTGAATTAAATCCAGTGACCTAATTTATTACTGAATATGTATCTTATTTTCTTTGTCCCCCCAAAATTGTAAATAAAATTATTTTCAGATTTCCAAATGACTAAGCTTCAAATTAAAACACTAGGGTGTGTTAAGAAATCTAACAATAAGTTGCTTCTTAAACATTAGTTGCTTCTTAAAGATACAATTGAATTCAGTATAATTAGGATAGTACTTTGATTTTTTTTTCACTAGTCTTGCAACAGGTAGTAACAAATTTAAGAGACAATTGCTTATTAGCCAATATGATGTGATAAATTCATGTCAGTTTTTGGTCCACTGAGGTTTGTAGAGTTATACCAGCCATTACGTTTGTCCAGTATATATTTTTAATGATTATTTAATGTTTCTTGCAGTTAACTAGCTGTTCTTAACAATATGTCATTGGATGACAGATGTGCACAAAGAAGGAAACCCTTTTTGTCCTTATGTTTTCAAATGGGAAAAAACTACATGAAAAGAGTGAGGAGCGGAAAAACCAGTCTTTCATTAGTGGAGACTGAAGTTGTGGAACGGTGAACATTATTGAGATGTATATTTGAAACAATCTAATTCTGCCATTGCCAACTGTATTAGAGAGGGAATTCAAAGAGTATCCTTTAAATAAAATATAAAAAAAACAAAAAACCAGCAGTTCTCTCCTGTTCACAACTTTCCTCATTCCTTTATCTTGTGGTATCTCATGAAAACCTGTTTTCTGAAACAGTGAGATCTGTTCACCATAACATTAGGTCTCTGTGACAGTTGCCTCTAGAAGCTCCTTCCAGCAGTTGTACATAACATCCCTGGTGGTCTGCCTTGCCGAGGATTGGAGAAAACTGCTTATTGACACAAACGATTATGCCACTAGGTTGTAATAGGGGCACCTGATTCCCACTCCCCAAGACAGATGTGACGCCTTTTTTGAAAGCTTATTTAATCTCTGATCACAATGAACATTTCAATGCATTTTTCCAGTGGAACTCTGTTCCTAAGATGCAGGGTAAAACTATGGGTCATTCCATTCTATTCAGGTGTTTATATTCTTGCCAGGCCACCTTTGCAAGGTATGTATCCATTAGCCTCGGTCACTTAAAAATGTAGGCCTTCTTTTGGCAGCAATGAAAGTAGCCCATAAAACAAAACACTTTTCCTTCCTACTTGCAAGTATTCGTCCAAATTCTGAGGACCCTCGACAAATACTTGCGAGTAGTGGCTGAGGAGGGGGACAGAAGGAACCAGGGGGAGGGAATGGGCCAGGGAAGATGGAGTGGGGGCCTAGCAGGGGCTGAGGGGGTAGAGTACTCACCCTCCAAGGGGGCTCCAGCAATGCGTGGCTTCCTCTGGGACAGGTAAGTGTTTTGGGAGGCGGGGGGGAGAGCTGGTCATACTGAGAAGGGCCAAATGGCCCCTTTGAGTATGCTCAGACCTTTCCAAGATGGCTCCCCACAGCATGCTGACACTGCCAGTGCCATCTTCTAAAGGTCTGAGCATGCTCAGAAGGGGAAATTCAGCCCTTCTGAACAGGCCCAGCTCTGCTTTTTATTTTAGTCCCACACCTAATTTGCATAATTTGTGTGAATGTAAAACCAAGCACTCCAACCCACATGGCAAGGCAAACATTCCTCCCCCTCTGTGTTACCAAGAGAACTATTGATCAATTATTCTGCAGGCTCAATTTTAGATTTAGAATATTTGTAAATTTATAATTAATTATTAATGGGTTCTCCTGTTGAACAACAACTAATTTAATACAGAGACATTTTCAGGCAGGCTTTTTGCACTCCTTGTTGCTTGCCCCCCCTGGTGTAAGCACTTTGGTCTTGTGGCTGGAATGTGGTGTTACCCCTATCAGTGAGAGGATATGGCACAGAGCGCTTAATTACTGGTTAAAATTGTTTTTTGGTGTAGCCGCCCCCCTGTCCTGTTTGGTGGTCTCGGATAATATCTCTTGTAAATGGCTACAGCGGGTGGGCAAGAAACTAAATCAGCTGGGTTTCTCTCCCGAGGCACTGGCACCTTTGGGGTACAAATCTGCCAAGAAAGTGGTGTCCCAGAGGTTGGCGGATATTGGCCGCCAAGAGCGAGGGGCTCTACTGAGTGCAAGTAGTGTTTTGGGATTTCACAAGTTTTTGTTTTCTGAGTCTGGACAGCTGAGGGGGTATTTGGATTACAGGCTACCTACACTAAAGAGAAGGCTGGTTTTTTTGGCCTGGGCGAATTACTTCCCTTTCTCCCTTACCTCAGGGAGATATCAAGGGGTTCCACTGGCAGAGCGCTATTGTCGATGCTCCCTGAAGCAGGTTGAGTCTCTAACTCATATTATTATTATTATTATTATTAACAAACATTTATATAGCACCAGCAGTGTACCTGGCACTTTACAAAGTAATAAAATAGACACGGTCCCTGCCCCTAGGGCTTACAATCTGAGAG
>QEPC01012510.1:2560262-2648835 GCA_003113815.1 Sphenodon punctatus
GGGGGAGGCAGATAATTAGTTTAGTTTCTTGCAAGCCTCTCCACCCCTGGTGCCTGGAAGTCTGCTCCTCAGTGACTGACACCTCCCTGTCATGTTTGACCTTCCAGTAAACCTTTTTTTGCCACCCGAACTCATCCGAACGCGATCCGAATTGACCAAACTGTTCGGCCATTTCGCTGTTCGGTTTGTTCGGTATGTTCGCATTCGGGTTCAAGTTCGGTCGTCCGAACAGGCCGAGTTCGGGCCGAACTCCGAACTGCTGAACCGTGTTCGCCCATCCCTAGTTACCCTCCATTCAATGAGACCAGCTCCTTGATGGATATAGAGATCTATCAAGTTGATCAGGTCCGGACCACGAAGGAAAGAGGAGGAGAACAGACAGAATGGAAAGAAGGAGATCTACCCTATTCAACCTAGGGCTTTTAAAACTTTCTATTCTCCTCCCATATCCACCCACGATATTACCTGTCCCAATAAAATGATATTAATCCTAACCAATAATAAGGCTAAAGTCAATTGATGCACATGCATACGTCAATGGAAATTACTACAATATTACTACACTTTTGCGGTATACTTGTTTTGCTACTGCGGTGTACTTGTTCAAAACAACAAAACCTTTTAAGGTGATGCTGTTAAGAAACTGCACCCCAACACATCCTATCCTATCAGATGGTACCAGGTTCTCCAACCAACCATTTCTTTATCTTCATCTATTACGGAAGATTTTGCAACTCTTCTCTGCACTAGTTCATTTTGTTTCAATATACTGTAACTTTCCATCTAGAACTAAAATCCTTTTCTACTTCATGCTTCTAAAAATAAAACTCCTATTTTAAAGTAAATCAATTTCTTATCAAGCAACTAATATTAATACAGCACTCTATATATGGTTTTATATGTAATAAATCACTCTCTATGTAGGTAATATATGTGTAATATGTCTGTAACTATATTAATAACTACCTAGGCCTCAAACCAGAACCTATCAGCTCAAGAGCCTGGACAACATCTGCAAACATAAAAATGCAGAATGCAAAGGAGCAAACCAACCACTCCAAACCACATAGCAAGGCCAAGCTGGCAAGTCTTCACCAAACATAAAAATACAGAGTGCACAGGGGCAAACCAAGCAATACAAATCACATGGCAAGGCAAGGTTGGCACCCCTCCCCAAACATAAACATGCAGAGTGCACAGGGGCACACAATCCAGTCCCCCAAACACATCACAAGGCAAAGCTCACACGCCCTCCCCAGCCAAAGAAACATGCAGTGTGCAGGGGCAAACTAAGCACCAGTCCCCACCCTCAGGGTGAGCAATACCTGTGCTGCAGCCTGCCCCTAATCCAGCAACAACCCCCAGGCTGTTCCCCCAATCCAACCACCCCATGACACTTGGATGGACCCTCCACCACCGTATCTCCCATCCCCGGGCCTACCTCTTGGTCTGTCACTTCACTGCTGCTACCTGAGGACTCCGCATTGCTGCCACCGCTGCCACTGCACCTGCCTCCATTCCGGGCTCTCTACCTCTTCCGCTTGCCCACGGCTACTCCTGCTCACCTCACCTCACCTCTGCTCCTGCTCCAGGCCCTCATTAACACCACCTGTGATCCTGCTGCTGCTCCTGAGCTCTATCCCTCCAGCCGCCTCTCAACACGCTGCCGCAACACTGCCTGCAGCCTGTTCCCGTGTTTGCCCAAGGGAGAAAGTGAGTTACACTCACTGCCTCCCTCAGTCCCTCACCTTCCAGCACACTGTGAAGAGGGGAGGAGGAGGAGGACTAGTTTGGAGGAATACGTCCTCCTCCTCCATGCAGATACCTGGGAGGGGGGAGGAATGGGGGAAAGGCTGCTGGTGTGGGACCCAATGCTGCCTTTGTGTTCTTGGTATCATAGCAATTAGTTTTTAGGAAAGGAACTAGCCTTTATATTTGGTTTCCCATATACAGATATAATACCCATGTAAGCCTTAAAGACAGATAAGAGAAAGATGATCCACCATGACCATAAATCTTTAACCATACAAGTACAGATGAAAAATTGCCTAAAGATAATTAGTAATGCTTCTCACCCAGTTTGTGCATAATTTCTTTCTGCTTCATATTTCCATTATTTCTTATGACTGTTGGGCTTATATTATTAATTATTATTATTAAGCATTTATATAGTGCAAGCAATGTACCTGGCACTTTACAAATATAAGAAAGAGACATGGTCCCTGCCCTAGCAGGCCTACAATCTAAGAGAGACAAGGGGGGGAGACACAAAGGGAGGGGGGAACAGAGGAAGAGACAAGGATACATACACAAACTAATGAGGTCTCAGGTGCACGTTCTTGGCGTAGTTACAAAGTCGTAATTACACATTTAATGTTACACAAGATACGATGATTCAGGTTAAGTCAGCAAGGGGAATGAGGAGCCAGGGAAAACCTGATGGAAGAGGTGGGTTTTGAGGAAGGATTTGAAGATTTGGAGGGAGGAAGCCAAGCAAATATGTTCAGGGAGGGAGTTCCAGGCATGGGGGGCTGTCAGGAGAAAGGGGAAGATGGATTTTGAGGAGCAGGGGAGCCATGAGCAGGTGAGGGTGGTGGAAAAGGAGGAGCAGAGCTCCCTGACAGGAGTGTAGCGGGAAATGAGTGCTGAGAGATAGGGGGGAGCAAGGCCATGAAGAGCCTTGTAGATAAAACCTACAAGGAGTTTGTGCAGAATACATTCAGGGACAGCGAGTGGACAGAGGAGAGGCTGTACGTGGTCAAAGCAGTGGGCAAGGTGGATGACCTTGGCAGCAGAGTTATGAACAGAAATGAGAGGAACAAGGTGAGAGTGAGGAAGGCCAGTGAGAAGGAGGTTGCAATAGTCGAGGCAAGATATGACCAGGGCGTGGACAAGGGTTTTAGCAGAGGAAACAGTGAGGAAAAGACAGATCTTAGCAATGTTGTACAGAGAGAAGTGACAGGATTTGGCAACAGAATCAATCTGAGGTTTAAAGGAGAGGGAGGAGTCAAAGATTAACCCTAGACTACGTGCCTGTGGGACAGGCTGGATGTTGACTCCATCAACGAAGACAGAGAAGGAAGAGAGAGAGGAAGGATAAGGGGGGAAGATGAGGAGTTCATTTTTAGCCATGTTAAGTTTGAGCTGACAATGAGACATCCAGGCAGAAATGTCAGAAAGACAGTTAATGAGGCGAGACTGGATAGAGAGAGAGAGATGAGGTGGAGAGATAGAGTTGTGTATCATCATCATACAGATGGTACTGGAAGCCATGAGATTCAATGAGTTTGCCTAGGGACAGAGTGTATAGAGAGAAGAGGGCCAAGGATGGAGACACATTAAAGGATCAGTCAGAGAGGTAGTAAGAGAACCAGTTGAGGACTGAGCCATGGAAACCAAGGGAGTGGAGGGAGTCAAGTAAGAGAGAGTGTTCAACAGTGTCAAAATCAGCAGAGAGATCAAGGAGGACAAGGATGGAGTAGAGGTGATTGGATTTTGCTAAGAGAAGGTCGTTAGTTATTTTAGCAAGAGCAGTCTCAGTAGAGTGGATGGAGCGGAAGCCAGATTGGAGAGGGTCAAGGGAGGAGTTGGCAGAGAGGAAGTCAAGGCAACGGGTGTACACAGCATGTTCCAGGAGTTTAGAGACAAAAGGTAGGAGAGAGATGGGACGGTAATTAGAGGGATTGGAAGGATCAAGGGTAGGCTTATTGAGGATAGGAGAAACAGTGGCATGTTTGAGGCAGAGGGAAAGGAGCTGATAGAGAGGGCGAGATTGACTATGTGCAGGAGGGATGGGGAGACAGTGGGTGCGAGAGAAATCAGGAGGCGAGAAGGGATAGGGTCAAGGGGACAAGTAGAAAGGTTGGAAGTGGAGAGCAAGGAGGTGATTTCCTCAAGGGGTGCTAGGGGTGCTAGGGGGAAGGAGGACAGGAGGGAGGGGGAGAAGATGGGGGGAAGCAAAGAGGGGATGGAGAGGAGTGGGAAGCAATATCAAGGCAGAGTTTATCTTTTTAGTAAAAAATGAGGCGAGATACAGGGGTGGAGGACAAGGGGGGGTAGAGAAGGGAGTTGAAGGTTGAGAAGAAGCGACGGGGATCACGAGAACAGGATTCAATATGGGTGGCAAAGTAGTGCTGTTTAACGAGGGAGATGGCAGAGCTGAAGGAAGAGAGGGAGAACTTAAAGTGATGAAAGTCAGCATGACTCAGAGATTTCCACCAGAGGTGCTCAGCAGCACGGGTGCAGGAGCGGAGGTGGCGGATGGAGGGTGTGAGCCAGGGTCAGGTGTTGAAGGAGCGGGTAAGGAGGGAGGAGAGGGGAGGGAGGGAGTCTAGGATAGAGGACAGAGAAGCACTGAAGGCAGAGACAACAGAGTCAGGCGAGGAGTCAGAAAAGACTGATGAGAGAAGGGGGGAAAGAGAGGAAGCAAAGTTCAAGGGATTAATGGATTGAAAGTCATGGAAGGAGAGGGGTAGGGATGGACAAACGCGGTTCGGCAGTTCGGAGTTCGGCCCGAACTCGGCCTGTTCGGACGACCGAACTGAACAGCCGAACCCGAACTCGGCGAACTAGCTGAACAGCCAAACCGAACTGCCGAACCAAATGGACGAACCAAACGCAGCCGAACCGAACGGCCGAACCCAAACCGCAATCTGTTCGCCCATCCCTAGAGAGGGGGTTGGGTGAGAGGGGGAGGGGAGTGGGAGATATGGACTGTAGCAAAATGGTGGTCAGAGATGGGGAGGGCATCAAAAGAAATAGCGGAGACACAGCAGTTTTTAGAGAAGACAAGGTTGAGCAAGTGGCCATTACAGTGTGTAAGGCAGTGGGTCCAGAGATGGAAGATGAAGAAAGATATAAGAGAAAGGAAGCAGGAGTAGTAGGATGGGAGGGGATATCAGTATAAATGTTGAAGTTCCCAAGGATGAGGTGGGAATGTTATCAGACAAAAAGTGAGTCAGGAGTCAAAATTGGACAGAAAGGAGAGCGGACAAGGGGGGTGATAGATACCAGCAGCAGAGAGATGGAGTGGAGAGTAGAGACGTACAGAGTGAGCCTCAAAGGTAGAGAAGGAGAGAGAAGGAGGAGGAGAGAGAGGCTAGAACTGGAAGGATTTGGAAAGGAGGAAGCCCACACCACCACCACCACCTTCAGGGTGGGGTGAGTGGGTGAAGGACAGGCCTCTGAAGGAGAGGGCAGCAGGAGTTGCACTGACACATGGACAAACCTTGTCTTAGGCTGTTTTTAGACGAACGCGCTGTGCGCTCGCGTGTGGTTTCCAAAATGCCGCGAGACGGGATTAGATGAGACGCTGCCGCGTATCACGCACACAGGAAGGGGACACGCATTCTTTTCCAGCCGCGCTTTGACCACCTCAATCGCCGACCCAGTCAAATCGCGGCCAGAAAAGAATGCGTGTCCCCCTCCTGTGCGCGTGACTCACGGCAGCGTCTCGTCTAATCCCGTCTCATGGCATTTTGGAAACCACGCACGAGCGCACCACGCGCTTGTCTAAAAACGGCCTTAGTAAAGGCAAGAAGCTGGAGGGAGCGAGAGAAAAAGAGATCACGAATAAAAGCTGATTTTTTGATGGAGGAGTGGCAATTCCAAAGAGAACAGGAAAAGGGGAGCTGGTTAGGGGGTAGACAGGGTATGGGAATGAGGTTAGGAGAGGGGAGGTGATGATGGGAGCAAGGGACAGGGTATGAGGATGAGAGGTGTGGTGGAAAGGCTGCCTGGGGAGAAGATGGGTTGGAGCAGGACTAGAGGATTATGGGGTTTATGAGTGGGTAAGAAAAGCTGAGTGAGAAGTTGATGAGGTAGAAGGAGGGGACAGAGAATAGAAGGAAAGCAGCAACTGATGGGCTGGAAGGGAGAACACAGAATAACCATGATAGCAGAGGATGGCTGAAGGAAGGAGCTTCCATAGAGCTCAGCAGAGGTAAACGTAGCAGCAGAAGTAGACTGAACCAAAGTGAATTACCCAAAGTTACTGGAATATCCTGTTGAAGAAGAGAGTGATCTTATGGTGCGCACCTTCTGGCCTGGTGGGTGTTGGAGTTTGGGGTGGCAAAGAGTCTAAGGCCATTTTTAGACGAGTGCGCGGTGCGCTCGCATGTGGTTTCCAAAATCCCGCAAGATGGGATTAGACGAGACGCTGCAGCGAGTCACGCCCACGGGAGGGGGACGTGCATTCTTTTCCAGCCGCAATTTGACCAGGTCTGCAATCGAGGTGGTCAAATTGTGGACGGAAAAGAATGCGCACCCCCCTTCCATGTGCGTCACTCGCGGCAGTGTCTCGTCTAATCCCACCTTGCGGGATTTTGGAAACCACACACGAGCGCACTGCGCGCTCGTCTAAAAACGGCCTAAGCCCCGGGAGGGTCACAGCATCTTCAGGAGACGACAGCTGAGGCAGCTGGGAGAGTATGCAGATGGGGTGCAACCTCAGCAGCCCCTGGACTGGTGGTCATCGGAGCTTGGGGTGTCAAACAGTTTAAGCCCCAGAAGGGTCACGGCATCTTTAGGAGATGACAGCTGAGGCAGCGGGGAGATTATGCAGATATATAGGTGTCTTAATGGGCCCAGGAGACCCAGGAGACCCTGAGCAGGAACGAGACAGGAAAGAAGATTCTTATGCAAGGACAAGGCCCATGGTGCTATCCCTGCCTACAAAGGAATGGAATGGTTGTGAGGTCTTACAGAAACATTTCCATTCAAGGGCTTTCGGTTGAAACCAAATGACACTCTTTTAGGTCCCTGGATTGTCTTAATCCATTCCTGTCCATTATATTATTCCATTGTCGCAAACAGTTTTGTGTTTTGCAAATCCCATTCACATCTTGTCCCTAAGGGACTGAGAGAAGCCATAGTCATTAGAAGGAAGGTATTAACGAAGCACATTTGTGTAATCTCACTCAGTGTCTTATTAGCTAAGAAGACTTTACAGCAAAATTGAAGAAAAAGTTATTTAAATTGATGGAGAAAATGTAACTCTGCAAATGGCATATCATCTCTGAGGAACAAGAAAGGTGTTTGGCTATAAACCCAACCATATAATGTATTAACTTATATGAGGAATAATATACAGCATGTGTGATCAGATCTATGGTGCATGTGATTTACTCAACTCAGATCAACCTCAGACATACTACCCAGACTTCTTCCAGTGGCTCTGGAGCATCAGGCTGAGACGCCTCCTGTTGGCACCGAGCTCTCAGGCACCTCAGCAGCTGGTCTCAGGAGTGGAGAGAAGTGCTCCCGTTTAGGGCATTTTCACCACAAGACACTCTCCACCCATTACCCACCCACTCGCTATACATGTTGCAGGGCTACAGTGTTGCCCTATGGGTGCCCTGTACCATGTATAGTGTGTGGAGAGTGTCTTGTGTGAAAATGCCCTTAGAGAGAGTCTTTGGGTGTTAACACATGGGCAGGGACCGCCCAGGAACCTGGAGCCACCAAGTGGAGTCCCCACGGAGCAACCACCACTGGGGACAGCATGGGGAGCCCTTCACGCAGGCTGCAGTTCACGGGCTTGCCCCAGCCACGACAGGTGGTGCTAGCACACTCCCTCCGTTACCCTCCTCCCCCTGCTGCCTGAGAGCTGGGCAGCCGCTCTAGTCATGTTGCTGTGTCCAGGGACAGTGAGATCACCACCCTCCCTCACAGCTTTAGTGTGACTGCTCGCATGCCTCTCCCTCCTCCACTAGTTGTCAGCTAAGAAAGGCGTGCTAGCACTGGCTCAGATGGAAAAGGGGGGAGGGGGGTTACAGCCAGGAAAGTCTTCTTTCCATGCCTCCTACTTTCCATGGCCAGTGCTCTCACAGCTCCTGCGCTTCCCTTTCCCTGCCATCGCTCAGCTGAGAGGGGTATGATCCTTGCTGGCTCTGATGGAATGGGGGGCCATAGTCAGAGAGTCGCCCATAGGCGAGAGGGACAAGTTAAAAATGTAAGAAAATAAATAACTAAATAAATTTTCCATCCGAGGCAGAGTGCCACTGTCAGCTGACAGCCGGTTGGGAGAGGGGAGCTCAGCTCTTGCCCCTCTCACCTGAGAGGTGGCTGGGAGAGGGGAGCTCAGATCTTGCCCCTCTCACTTGAGAGGTGGCTGGGAGAGGGGAGCTCAGATCAAGATCTGAGAGCCTCTGGGGCTTCTGCACTCCCCTCTCCCAGCCAGCTGTCAGCTGAGAGGGGCGCACTAGCCATGCTTCTGTTGTGATGGCAGCCCCAGGCTACCGGGAACTCTAACAAACAAGACCTGGCACAGTGGTTACCCATTTCCCTGGACTGGGTTGGTTGACCTGCGCTACATGCTCTGCTTTCCTGGAGATTGCAGGGTGGCCCCAGAGCAAACATCTGGCAGACATCATTCAGACAGACAAGTGAATGTGGGACTGAGGGAGGCCAATGTAGGACAGCATTTTGTTTGTTTTCACCCTTTCTTGTTGCACAGGGGGTTGCTCTCCACCCTGAATACACTCCCTGGGGTGCCAGTCCTACTCTCCTCTCCAGAGGCAATTTCTGAAAGGCTGATCCCCTCCCCCCACATACTGTGAACAACTGATGGAAGTTTTAATTTATAAATGGTGTAAGTAATATGTAAAAAAAATTGTATGTGTTTTTGTCTGATTGTTTTTAAGTTGATTAGTATGCATAGTATTAAAATAATGTATATATGTATACATGTGCAATGGCCGAGTTGGCTAAGCAATAGTTTTTAATTTTTTATTTTTTTTTACTGTGAACAACTGGAGACTAGCTTGTGATCTACCAGTAGACCATGGTCCATGTCTTGGCTGCCTCTGATATACAGATATGAGCCAAAAGTGCAAAATTTCCAAACGTCAAAGGTTTTCATAACAAGGGTAGTGATTTGGACCTCTTTCTAATACTGCTATTTACACTACCAAGCCTCCCAAGATAGGTAAAGATTTCAGTCCAAAATTTCCATTTCTTTATGTAAGCACTAAGCACAGTATGCAAATATAAAACTATACCTAGAGTTTTTGTGCTTATAATTGAATCAAAGATGTAAATATTAGTTCCTTGTTAGCTGTCTACCTGATTTCTGTTTCTCAGCTGTTTTCTACTTTTGTTTTTATTTGTATGTATTTTATTTATTTTGCTGGTGTAAAGAAAAAAGGGGTGCTTATTGTGTTTGCAAAAAGGGATGCTGGCCTATTGAAATGTTATCCTTTAATCCCTAAACAAATATCATTCTAATATGGTTCATTCACCACTGTGAATCCACCAGAGCACCATCATTTCAGAGCAATAACACACAGGAAAAGGCCATCTGTCTCCTTTAATCTACCCCACACATCTTTAATTATGAAAGATAATTTTCTGTTTGATTTAAATTATTAGGGTTCCTATTCAATAATTGTTTGCCACAAGGTAGGCATGATGTATCTGAAGAACCAGATCAGTCAAAAGTGTTTTGTAATTTATTTTACACCTTTGTCTATTTGTATCAAATTCAGTCTGTTCTGACATACAATATGTAAAATAACTATTATAGGAATGCACAGAATTTGGATATTACAAAGTAAACTCAGTCTTTAGAAACTCCCAAAAGGGATGTTTCGATTGATAAATGTAGGAATATATTGCAGTGCAACATGATGAACCAAATCATATTAATTTAAAACTCTTCAGGGGGGAGACGCCCCTGAACTTCCCAAGAAGGCTTGAACTTTTCACACTCACCATGAAATTGCTCTGGGAATGTAGCCAGCTCCTGAGTAAACTCTGTGCACATCAGTCAGTGGTGTAGCTCTTAATTTTGAATGTATTGTTGATCTCAGGCAGTTCTGACCTTTTCTGAAAACTGCATCAGCTGAAATCATGTAGAACTAAAACACAAAAAAGTCTGTAGCGAAACAGTAAGGGACTCTGCCCATATATCATTTAAATATATTATTCTAACCCACAAAAGCCAGAAAATGAAAGTTTTAGCCACTTATTATCAGTACATACATACCTTCTTCTCCTTCACCCATAGGACTCGCCTTAACGATAGTGAGACTACGAGACACTGTAGACCTCTGCCCCTTCCATTCTCCCTTACACGTGCCACCTATTTACCAAACTACCAACGCCTACTACAAGTAACTGGGGCCCTTTTATGTGGTGGCTTGTTGGCTGCTAGAGCTGGTTCTCTGCGGTCCTGGCTGTGGGATTCTGAGGAGCAGCTGCAATTCAGCAGCTGAGTCTCGGGTGCAATAAAGCACACAGGACCATTAAGGCGACACAGGACCAGCCCTGACCGAGAGAGACATTTGATCTGCCCAAGATCCACAATTTGAACAATTTGAACTTCCGAGCCACAATTTGTCCACACCTGCTTTATGTGCTGGAAAACCTGACAGGTTTTCTCTTTATTATCAGGGCAACTAGTGAACTGAAACTCTAAGCCTGCTTCTTACTCAAGGAGTAAGTCTCTTCCCCTGCATTTTTCACACAAGTCTCTTCCCCTGCATTTTTAATTTCATGCAAGAGGCAATTGTCACCTGTTTTTCATACGTTGAGTAAAAACAAATGTTATGGTGGCCCGCTATGGCCTGCCTGGACCTCAGCCACTTATCTGTTGTCCTGCTACCAGCTGCTGGGGTGCATATGCCCTGGGTCAAGTAGGCGACTTTGCATCCTCCAAAACATTTTGGAGAATCATTCCGGGCCAAAGGCCACCCACATGGGCCAATATGGCCCTGCATGTTTCTTCAGCCTTGCCTATCCCCGCTATGGGGTGGGGACTGCCATGGGCATGCACCGTAGCTGGTTGTCATGGCTACCCATCATGGCGAGGTGTTGAGAGTGGGGCAAGGCCACGCATCCACCCACATGTTTGTTATGTTCCCCTCCCCTATCCGAGGTGAGGGGATGGCTCCTCGGCTGTCAGGGGTCACAAGCACATCTGTGCCGTGCCACCCACCTACCCAGGGAGTCGATGGCACATTTGTTTTCTCCCATTGTTGCCACGCTGCAAATCTTGCCCCCAGCCTGTTGACATTTCGGCGAAGTTGCAAAACCTGGCTGTTCGCCTAGGCCTTTGGGGAGGATGGGAGAGTGGGGTAAGGTTTTTTTTTTAGCCCCCCACCTTATTTATTTATTGTTTATTTATTAGCCCTGTTTTAATTGCTTGTATGGTTATTGATGTTTTTAAATTGTTTTTATGTATGCTGTTTTTATTGTTGGAAGCCCCCCCGGACTGCTTGCAGGAGGGGCGGGGTATAAATTTATAAAATAAATAAATAAATAAATAAATAAATTGCCACATCCGCTGCTACCAATCCTGTCATGTTGCATTTTTTCCTAGTGCATTGTGAAACTCTTGTTATGCATATGGCAGACTAATTCTCTCCCCATGTTACAAAAAATGTACATGAAGGAATAAAGACTGTTGCTAAATCTTGGTTTCCAAATTGCTAGTTTTTGATTAAAGGTGTATTATGCCTACAGCATCCTGTGACCTAATCTTTTCAGATAGCAAAAAAAAATTATCTGGGGGAAAGAGATTTCTGTAGACATAACATCTCCTGTGAATGCTACAGCCTAGGACTCAATGGGCTGTAGCTGTGCAAGCTTTTCAGTCATGACACCCAATGAGCTGAGAAGCCTGTTCAGACCTTTTCAGCTCATTAGCAGTCTGGGAAGACTGCACGGGATTCTCAGGACAGAATTTCATGCAGACTTCCCTGCCTATAGTTAATACCTGCCCAAATCAACACAGTTTTACCTTTTAAACCAACTAAGATAAAATAAACTGCAGAACAAACAAGTTCTATGGAAAGCTAGTTTTTGTGCAGATACATAATGTTCTTTAAGGGAGACCCATCGACAAAGGATAGTCTGATCTAACGGCTTAGGAAAATAATTCAGTCAGAATAAAAAAAATTGAATTTTCCTATAATTTTTTTTCCTATAAAAAGAATTTTCCTATAAAATTCCTATGGAAACTGCTTAGTAAATTGAAGAAGCCTGACAACTAAGCACATTAAACTGTACCACAGGTTCCCCACTTTTAGAGAGAGCTAGATTTTTACGCCCCATTTCAGAACGCAACCACATCAATGGAGTCCCTGCCAGGTATCTCCATAATGGGTCAGTTTGTGACCATGTTATTTTACTGAAATCTTCACATGCTGTGCAGGTTTTCCCTACATTTGATTCCCAAGCCCTATGAAAACTACTCCCTTGGTGTCTGCATTTTCCTTCACATGGACACGCTATACCGTGAGTTCAGGAGATTGTAGAAACGTGGGCTGCAATAACAGGACTGCCTGCATCATCTCTGGGTGTAAACAAAGGAGACACTAGCCTGCGGGAATCCATGTTCAGTCCATGCAGCCCTCATGTTTAGCATGTACAGCCTAATAAACAAAAAATTGACAAACAAAGGTCTAGGAGGTAAAAATATAATAACAAACAAAGCTTGCAAAGGCAAAACCGCCTATAAAAACAAATAGAACAAATTTATTTTAACTGCATAAAGAATGCACACAAAAAGTATACATGCAAAAACGTTCCGTGGGTTTATCAACAGAAAAGTGTATCAGCAGTGACTGAAAAGGCTCCACTTATAGATAATTCTTTTCATTAGGGATGGGCGAACGCGGTTCGGAAGTTCAGAGTTCAGCCCGAACTCGGCCTGTTCGGACGACCGAACCGAACTTCCGAACACGAACGGGCCGAACTGAACTCAATCCGAACGTCGAAATGACCGAACATTTCGGTAAGTTCGAATCGCGTTCGGATGAGTTCGGGTGGCAAAAAAAGTTTCACTGTAACAGGTCAAATGTGACAGGGAGGGGTAGTACTAGTCACTGAGGAGCAGACTTCCAGGCACCAGAGGCTTGCAAGAAATGAAACTATCTGCCTCCCCCCTTCCCAACACCTTCTGAGCAAGTCACTGTTCCTGAACAGCAGGCATTGAGTAGGATTATTAGATTGCTTTAAGTTTCATTTCAGTTTTGTACTGAAATGAAACTTAATCCTTAAACTGAAACCTTGTGTTTGTGATCCCCCCGCCCCCCCCAATCCCATATAGAGATAGATAGGTTAGGGATAGTAGTTGTAGGAGCTAGCTTAGTGATAGAGATAGCGTTAGTGATTTAGTTTTAGTGTTTGTAGGAGTAGGCCTGTGTACTTATTAGATAATCCATTTAGTTCATAGCATTTAAAATAGTTAATAGCAGTTAGATTTAGTGTAGATAGATAGATATAATATTAGATTTAAAAAACCCATATAAAACAAAAAACCAAATAAAAAACAAAAGAAAACCATACGAAACCCAATACAAAACCAAAAAAACATAAAAAACAACAAAAACACCAATAACAACATTTCCCGAACGGCCGAACCGAATGGCCGAACCCAGCGAACTAACTGAACGGACGAACCGAACGGACGAACCGAACGGACGAACCCAGCGAACTAACCGGACGGACGAACCGAACGGACGAACCCAGCGAACTAACCGAACGGACAAGCCGAACTGCTGAACCGAACAGACGAACCGAACGCAGCTGAACCGAACTGCCGAACCCGAACCGCAATCTGTTCACCCATCCCTACTTTTCATATATAAGAAGTCCTCAGAAAAATCTTCTAAAAAACTCCTGTTCTCTCAGTCCTTGTCCTCTACGCGTTCCACTGAAAGCAGCTTCTTCAGGAGGATATAATGCTAGACAAAGTGCAATACAATACCAATAAACAGAGAAATAAAATCTCTTATAGAAACTAATATGCAACATGCTTTTTAAAAAAATCCAAGGGCAGAAAAGGTATCTTACTCACCATGAAGGTTTCGAGCTCAGAAAACCTTTTGTATAAGAAAACTTGAAAGGAGACCTCTTCGTGGTAAGATACATTTTCTGCAGTTTTTTTGACCATGGATTTTTTTAAAAGTACGTTGCACATTAGTTTCTATAAGATATTTTATTTCTCTGTTTATTGGTATTGTATTGCACTTTGTCTAGCATTATATCCTCCTGAAGAAGCTGCTTTCAGTGAAACGCTTAGAGGATGAGGACTGAGAGAACAGGAGTTTTTCAGAAGATTTTTCTGAGGACTTCTTATATATGAAAAGAATTATCTATATAAGTGGAGCCTTTTCAGTCACTGCAGATACACTTTTCTGTTGATAAACCCATGGAACTTTTTGCATGTATACTTTTTGCGTGCATTCTTTATGCAGTTAAAATAAATTTGTTCTATTTGTTTTTACAGGAGGTTTTGCCTTCACAGGCAGCTTAATAAACAGACATCCCCCACTCAGCCCCCACTCACAGGTTTAACGTGACAAACCTAATGCATGTGCAGGCTAACTGATAAGCTATGGACACGTAGGTGCACATTAGCCCACATTCGCAACCTAATTGACAGGACACAGACACGTGGGTCCACATTAACCCTCATTCAGCTGTACAGCAGGCTCTGCATACTCTGAGACCTCATAGGTGGGAGCTGTGTGTTTGGTGGTGATAGCCATGTGACCAGTGAGCGCAAAGACCTAATAACCACGGTCTGGGCCCCACCTACCTGCGGGACCGCCACGCACACACACACACACACAGAGTTTCTGGATCAGCCCCTGTGGTTTTCCGGGGGTGCCTTCCTCAAGGTCCCCCAAGTCTTTCAGGTGGTAACCATGGGGAGGACGTTCTCGGTGGCCGGTCCGCAGCTGTGGAACTCCCTCCCTGTGACAGTTTGTCTGGCCCTGGATCTCCCCTCCTTCCAATGACAATGTAAGACCTGGCTGTTCCACCAAACTTTTGAGGGGGGAGAATGGTGGTGGATTGGGTTGGAGATGGTGTTATAGCTCCTTTAGTGGTATTTTTAATATATTTATAAAGTTTTAAATTATGTTATATTTGATTGTTTTTGATCATGTTTTTATGTTCTACGCTGCCCCGAGCTGCCTTTGTGCTGGAGGGTGCAGGATATCAAATCCATGTAATAAATAAATAATAAATAAATAATAAATGTGCAGGTGGACAGACACACACCTGGTGTGAGCTATCGTCTCATTTGTTGACACCCTCTGTTAAGTTCTGCCTCAGGAGACCAGCTTTCATTTCTGTCTGGGGTTCTATAGGTGTCCCTTCTTGCCCACAGACATGCCGTATTGAAGCAGGCCTCTTGACAGAATGATGGGTGGCTTACTCTGCTGCACCCCTGAGCCCAACAGGCTGGGGTCTAGGACATAGCAATGCAACAAATCATGACTGAACTGTGACTATAGTCAGAACAGAGCCTTTAATAATGTAGACTGTACTAGACGCTGGCTAAAGGGGTTCTGAACTACAGTTGCCACAGGTTTAGGCAAGCACTGTACCTTTAAAGGATTTGGGTATTTCTTGTAAGTCAAAGAAGGCAGAGGTTGAAATATGAAGGATTTAAAAAATGGCACAGGACATGATGTGTGTCATGCAGAGCAAATATGTGTTCAGAGGGACTAAGTGAAGCTAACTGCGTTTGGCTGTCCAATATGTAAAATTATCTCAGCATGAGTGATGTTGAGAGATACTGTAGAATAGCCTTGAGCTTAGATTTTAAAAAAACCCATATTATTAATTATTTTGCTGTTTTAAATGTGTATTTTTTGTAACTTTGCTTAGCTGTTTTGCTGCATGACTTTACTCTCCAAAGCTAGCTCTGATATATCTGGGGCATTCTGGCTTCTGGTGCCACTGAAATCTATTACAGACTTCTTGTCTATTTTGTTTATAAATATAAACGCTTTTCTAAAGGGCGCAGGTTCGTGGGGGGATGGGTGGGCGGTGCGATGGCTGGGTGGTGCATGGAGGTGCATTCCCACGGATCCCCAATCACCTCCACCTACCTCCATGCATGGAGCATTGGGCGTTGGTTCCCGTTGCTCTGTGCATGGGTGGAGGGCGGAGTGCAGAAGCACACACACACACACACCCAGCCACCGCCCACAGCATTCCCACAGACACCCACCGATCCCCCCACACACCCAGCACCGCAGCATTTTCACGGGCACCCCCACCCACACACGTGGGTAGGGTGTGTGTGTCCATGTGAAAACGGCCCTAAGTGCAGAACTGGTTGGCTCCTATTGCACTGTAAACCGTGGGCTTGGCTGGAGCCAATACAGGCCCTTACTTGGTTTCTCTTCACATCACATTCAGGATATATCTTAACTACCATTATTTGTCCATTATTTGGAAGCGAAAGATGGAATAGTTTGACTAACGCCAGGGAAATTATGTTTTAAATTTTTTTTATTAAGTCGTATTAAATCATCCAGTTGATTTATCAAAAAGGAGAGTTTCTCCTTAAAGAATGCTGGTATGTAAGGGTTCTGTCCTGTCTAATTTATAAGATGGGGCTCTTCCCTTGGAATTTTTCCACAGCCTAGTAAGTTTCATTGTTAAAATATCAATCATATTTTATTTCTGTGTTCAGCATACTTACTTGCATAGTTCTTTTTAAAACATTTGTAGTCTGTTTTCAATGCATTTTTCCTTCATAAATCAATCTCACCTGCTCCCTTAAATTTGTGGTTCTCCTCTGAACTTTGTTTTTTTTTGTTAGCGCCATGATAATATTGTGGTGTACAAAACAGAATGTAATAGCTCAGTTTTAAGCACTCTAAAATTGTGTGCTAGTTGCCCCACTTACGAGGGCCACTCATTGTACAGGGAGGTACCCCTATGGTATAGCAGAGGCATGGAGAGCAGGAGCGCTACACTCAGATTGCATTGTAAACCTTCGGCTTGGCTGGAGCTTGCAATGAGGGGGTGGGGCATAAAGGGGCAGCAGAATAGTTTTTCTCAGCATTGAAAAATGCCTAGTAGCCAGCCTTACCATTTACCTCCTGAACCTCTCTCTGTGTGTTTGTAGAACTCCCACAGGGACCTATTAATTACCAGGACTTCTGCTTGCTATTTTAATATAAATACTAAATAAAATGATTCTCTATGATGTGAGAGATATGAAGTCCAAAATGGTTCCCTGGCCTCTTGGTGCTAGATCTGATTGCATTGCAAATTAGTGTCTGCTATTATCATTTTTAGCTGCTTGACAAGGCGTGTTTCCGCATGAATATGCTTCAGATGCCTCTTCCCTAAATTTATTAGCTTTCAGTTTTAAACCTGAAACTTATACTATTTCCTATCCATGGCCCTTTTCAAACAGACACACTAACACTGATAAAATGGGTGTTACATTTTATTATACATGTTGCATGGCACCCATAGAGCACACCTGCAGCCCTGCAACATGTATAATAAAACATAACACCCATTTTATCAGTGTTAGGCTGTTTTTACATGCCCCCTCCCCACTCGGTGTTTGGGCGGGTGTGCGGGGGGGGCATCTATGTAAACATCAGCAGTGGGTGGGGGGATGGGTGTCCGCTCAGTGTTCGTTCGTGTGAACACGGAGCAAGATGGTTGGGGGTGCATGTGCGCTCCTGCGCAACACCCACCTCCACCCATCACCCACCTATCTCCACCCACCTCCACCCACGGAGCCCTCTGGAAAACTGGAGGAAGCCCCATGGGTGGAGGTTGGTGTGTGTCCATGTAAAAGGACACGCACCGCACCGCACCGCACCAACACCCATCCCCACACCCACCCCCGTCCGTGTAAAAAGGGCCTTAGAGCGTTTGTGTGAAAAGGGCCCATGTTTTCAGTCTCTAAGGGCCTTATACATGTTGCAGGGCACCACTGCAGCCAATCACCATGGGCCCTGTGCACACATGATGCCTCCACCCAGTTCCTCTGGGTGGAGATGGATGTTGGCCGGTGGGTGGGGAGCATTTCCCTGGGTGGAGATGGGTGGGGGCGTCTGTATAAACTCCACTTTCGGTGGGTGTTGGTGAGTGTTCGCTCCCGGCTAACACCCATCTCCACCCACACCTACCCACAGAGCAACTGGCAGTGGCGTCTGTTGCTCCATGGGTGGGTGTGGGTGGAGATGGGTGTTGGCTGGGAGCAAACAAGCATCAACACCCACCGAAAGTGGTGTTTACACAGACGCCCCCACCCATCTCCACCCAAAGGAACTGGGTGGAGGCATCATGTGTGCACAGGGCCCATGGTGATTGGCTGCAGTGGTGCCCTGCAACATGTATAATAAAATGTACCACCCATTTTATGGGTGTTAGAGCATCTGTGTAAAAACAAAGGGCCTAAGTTTTTTGTCTCACTTTTCTGTTCTCATTAGTATTTGCATCCTCTTCCAATTCATTATCAAGTGATTTTAATTAGTGTGCTGTTTTCTCCTTTTCCAGATCATTAATGAAGGTAATTAATATGACTGAACATAACTCTAATCTTTGCAGTCCCCCCCAAATAGATGCCTTCCCTATTCAATTCAGTATTTTACCATGAATCTTTACTTTTTTTTCTCCTTCAAAGAGTTTTCAATCTAAATAGCAGTTTCTACCCAAAGCAATTTAAATAATTGGGGGAGTAAGTATCCATGAGATACACGCTGCACAAAATATTTTACCAAAATTTAAATATATGCTATCAAGACAGTATTTGTCACATCCACATATTTATTTTGCTTTACTCTTTTCTAAAAATCAGGTTTGTTTGTAAAACATTTTAAAACAGCAATTTAATTTTACCTACAATTTGCCTCATCTCAATATCCAAAATTTTCCAGCATTTACAAACAGATGAACCTTAGAAGACAAAATGAATGTTTATTTTCTTCACACAGTGTTAGGGAACTGTGAGAGAAACACAAAAGTAAATATATTTAATAGTTTGTGTTTCATTGCAATTGTTATTAATTCTTATCATTTTAAGCCTTTCAAACAATGAGTTGTGATGTCTTGGTGTCTGTCTATTTCTAATGCAGGTACATTGTTCCTATCTTAGTCATACATTTACCCTCTGTAGTTCTTTGCTGCCATCTTCTGTTTCTTCAACTGATTGCTGTTTTTTGGATCCTGAAAAATTACACCTCATATACACAGAACATTTTCTTTGTTTTTTTCTCTCCCCTTTTCCTTTTTCAAGCTGAAGCAAAGTGAAGCAAATGCAGATACTAAAGAAAAGCTTCCATTACGTCTACGCATCTTTGAAAAATTTCCTAACAGGCCACAGATGGTGAAAATCTCCAAGCTTCCTTCAGATTTTACTGTTCCAAAAATAAGGTTTTAAAATTCTACTCTCGTTCTTCTGCATTAAATGCATTCATTTCATTACCAAAGTGGACAACATATTAAGAGAGGAGTAGCCCCTTTCTCTCTAAATTCTAGTTAATTAAAAAAATCAGAACCAATCTTTTTATTTGGAAACTAGAGTGAATGCCCTTGAATTTGTGACACCCTCAGATATGCTTACATTCTTGAAGTAATTTATCCACACAGAGGGCATTTTCACACAAGACGCTCTCCACCCACTATCCACCCACTCCCCACCCACTATACATGTTGCAGGACTGCAGTGTTGCCCTATGGGTGCCCTGTAACATGTATAGTGGGCAGGTGGTGGGTGGGTAGTGCCTTGTGTGGAAATGCCCATAGATACTTAGACTAGGACTTCAATGGATGAAAACAGACATGAAACTCCACATTAACACCACTTTAACATTTTTTATGCATGTTGCAGGGTTTCATAGGGCACCAATACAGCCCTGTAAAGTGCATAAGAAATGTTAAAGCAGTGTTAAAGTGGAGTTAGCATCATGTCTGTTTTCACCCAATGAGTATGTCTGCAGATGGGAGGGTAGGTTTTGCTCAAAGCCTATTTGGCTCTTAGCTGACACAGGTTCTATCCAACTCCATTGTGCTATACTTTTTAATGACATGGTCAGCTAGTCACCTTGAACAGAACTAAATTCACAATATTATTTCACATAGACAACTGAATAGCTCTCAGATGGTAATAACCAGGGACCCATGTTCACTGCATTTCCCCCATTTCCACCAATGAGGAAAATGCACTGAACACAGGTTCCTGGTAATAACTTCGGATTGTTACTGGACAGAATGAAATTTACACTGGTAATCCCTTTCCTTCACAAAACTTATTGACAATCAGTTCCTCCGGTGTGCCTCATTTCTTTGAATGGGTGTGCTAAAAGTAGAGAGCAAGGTGTCTTTAACTGAAGGGTGAGTATAATTTTCAACCCCTAGCAGGCCGCTCTGATGCTCCAGAGGCTGGAGAAGAGCTGGGAGAGAGGGTCCACTCATGTCACAGTAAGGGAAAGAGAGGTCTAGCTCCTAGATCTGTCCCACAGAAACATTCCATATCCTTGATCATTCGCCTTTGCTTCATCTCTATTCCCTTCTCCTGGAGCACACTCCTTTAGTGCTTGAGGATAACCAGGGATCAGATCCAGGAACTGGGAAGGGGCCAATTAAAACCAGCCACAAGCCATGTTTGGCTCTCAAACATGTGGATTCCCTACCCCTATTTAAACCTTGCACTGTTAATTTTCAACTGTGTTTATGTTTATAAAAAAAAAAAAAAAAGCTTTCCATTGCTTTAGCTATTTTTAATTGCGTTTTTCCAGTTTTACATGGTGTAGCAGATAACTGAGCACTGATTGACATCTTTGGGGCGGGGGGGGGGGGGNGCAATGATTTGAACGCATGTGAACTCCCACAGCCAGAGTTTCTGGCCTACTACAGCAGTATCTGCTCTAGTCCCAGTTTGGTGAGAGTGGGGCTGTGTCTGTGTCTGTGTCTGGAGCGGACAATACTGCAGGTGAACTGGAAAGGGAAGGTGCTGCTATCCCCCAACTCCCGTTCAACTATTTGGTAGCAAAAGACTCTCACTGCCAAGCATCTGATCCATGGCAGCAGGTGCCTCCTCTTGGGACACCCGCAGCAGGCCTGGTCTCAGTCCTGAGAAGAGACTGGAGGTGTAGCCACATGAGCTGGGGTGTTCCTGATCCATGCCCCCACCCACAGTCGCCACACATTGAAGCCAGCATGGAGAGCAGGGCAGATGGTCCACCCTCCCTCCCCCCACCCCCCAACAGGGAAACTGGGTGGGTGGACAGGCAGGCTGCTGTCAGAGGTCCCACCACATCCTGGGGATGCCAAACCACCAGCCACATGCGCAGGTGCCCAGACCCACTCCACCCACCCTCCTCGGGTCGCCCACTATCCCAACACTGGCCATGACGTGACAGCACGCAACTGGCGACAGCATATGCTACTCAAAAGCCCACAGTGGACCTTGGCGCAGGGCAGACGGAGACTGGGCATATGAGCGACAGAACGCTACCATGAGTTAGGTAGCTGTATCCCACTTTGGGAAGACTATTACGCACTACATTCCTGGACTTTTGCGGTAGATGCAGCACATAGTAGTCAGCTGCCCACTCTGTCCTGGCAGCTGCCAGGCCTATGATGCACTGCATCGCACAATAAGGCTGCCCAAATCAGGTTAGCATCTCATCTCAGGTGGCTGTACCTTGGGGCTACTGATGGGAGAAGGGCATTAGCAAATAAGCAATTGCTCCAGTTTTTCAAGGAGCAATTGGCAGTGTTTTGGCATATAGTTAAACCCATGTTTGCATGTTCAGACAAAGGTCATTTTTACATGGGCCACGCTGGATGGGGTGCGGGGGGTCCGTGTTGATACCGGTGCCTTCATGGTGGGTGGGGGGAGGGTTCATATGGGTGCACATGCATTCCCACTCACCCCCCACCCATCAACGCACATGGAGCAACCTCTGTTTTCACCAGTTGCTCCATGCATGTTGATGGGTGGGGGGAACTTGGGGATGCATGTTCAGCAGGAATTTTCATGTAGGCACACCCACCCACCACGCACACACCCATTGCATCTTTCACACAGGACTCACCCACACATGAACACCCAGATTTCTGGGTGTTTGTGAGTGGGTGCATCTCGTGTAAAAATGCCCAAAGACAGGTTTGGGACAACAGCAGTGTGCCTATGTAATATATGAAAGTTAGATAGCAGTTAGCTAGAGAATATTCCATTGATAGTAGTCTATTCTGCTAAATATGGAATAGTTTATAGGCAAATCTTATAAACAAAGAATTCAAAAAGTATTAAACTCCCCAAATGCCTACAAGTTGGCATTCAAGGCTGTTCCATAAACAGATCCTTTTTGAACTCTTGTTGAATGAGTTTCCCATAGAAAGTATATTTTCTTTGGATGTTATCAGCATTCAGTTTGCTTGTAGCAGTTGATCATGTCACAAACTAGAAAGGAGATGTAAAATACAAGATGTGATTAAAAAAGTTAAAAAATAATTGGCAAATAAAAAAATTAAATAAAAGAATGTAGTAATACAGAGAAAAAAAGATTTTGTATTAAACTACATGCAACCCATCTGCATCCCAATTCAATTATGTTATTTTAGTAATTAAATCCAAATCCATTCACTTTGTTGTTTGTTCACTCTGTCCTACAGCTCACCGAGTTTCGCCATGTAATTGTTATATTCCAGCAAAAAGCAAAATTGATGTATGACAGAAAACATGTTGAGACACCTTCTAGTTAAAGGAAATTATATTTATTTTAACACAAAATATAAATCATAATACGATACAGAAAGAAACAGAAATTGTACTTCCTTAACCATATCTCTTGTTTAAAATTGCAAGGGAAAGTTTTATGAAGCAGTTTATTGATCGTCAGCAACAGGATACAAGCTGCCTATTAAGAAGACTTCCTTCAGCCTCTTCTTCCTCATGTGACCACTCCAAAAGGTCTGCAATTGAAGACAACAAATATATTGATCAGAAGGTAAGCAAGCAGTGTATAATAATAATAATAATATAATTTGGATTTCCCTTTTGTTTTAAATATATGCTATGAATAATAATAATAATTTTATTTCTACAGTGCCTATCACTAAATGGTGCTCGGGGCATTTCACAACATAAAACAAATATAAAACAACATAAAAATCAATTTAAAATAGAAATCCATTTAAAATAATTAAAAGGGGGAAGGTAAAGAGGGAGGAAAAAAACACATTAAGGAGAACCAACAGTGGATTTTAAAATCATATGGAGAATAAATAAGTTTTCAGGTGCTTTTTAAAGGTGAGGAGGGAGGAACGGAGATGAACATCTTAAGGGAGTGAGTTCCACACTGAGAGGCCCGCCACACCAATTAGGCAATTGACTTTCACCATAGCCAACAAGCAAAACAAAATGCAAAAACAAAAGAACAGTAACAGACAAGTTACTCAAGACAGAATTTACAATAGATAAGATCATGGGATAAGTCAGTCTAATCGCTGAAGCCCTGGCAGCAAAAGCGGCTAGTTTAGTAGCCACCTACAAATCAGAGTGCTGGCAGAACCAAATTAACATTTCCAATTTGGAGAAAAAATGAACTATTGAAAGCAAGGGAGTTAATGGAGAGTTTCTAATAACTATAAAAGGGACAGTCAAATACATAATGTACCAGTTCCTCTGTTATGCTGGTCCTGCTTGGACAAACTCTCTGCTCACTGGGAATACCTAACCTTCTGCCAGCAGTAACTGCTGTTGACATCAATGACATCCATAATCTAGACATATGGAGCTGGCCATTCTTCTTAAGATCTAAACAAAGAAAGCCGGCCATATCGTACAGGGGGTACCAGTGGACATAGAGAGGAGTTATCCGATTATTCCTTAGAGAGGCAACATCTTCTTGGCAGCTAATATCATTGAGTCTCAATATAAGAGATTTCTTCTCACTCTCTGAAAAAAAAATCCGATGTCCTTGTTAGCAGCATAACTAAATCCCAATTGGTTAAGGGTAGAAAATAACAAAAGTAAGCCAAGGAGAATAAGCATTATGGCAGTTGGTAGAATCTTCTAAGAAACACATTTTAGGAAGATGCCCTGGTCTCATTGTCAGTAAGGGAAACCAGTATTTCAGAATTCTAGTAGTCGCTAAAGTCTGTACCACGACCAATCTAGTTTTCAGTCTGAGGAATGAGGCCAACGTAGAAGGAGGAAGCCCTAACAAAGTCCTCAAGAATTTGTTTTGGTGTATTTCCAAATTGTTATCTACTGTATAGTCCCAGACTTCACCCCCATAAGTTAACTGGGAAAGCACTTTAGCCTTATAAGCCTTTAGTGCCACCAAAACTGATCTCCCACCATGTTTATCTGAAAATCTTTTAATAGCAAAGGTTAACTGTGTTGCCTTCAGTTTGGCAGCAACTATCTGAGGAGATGAAAAAATAATTCCAAGGTATTTAAGGTTCTAACTACCTTGAACTTATGACCTGAAGTAGTCCAGGTCAAAGTGACATAATTCAGAGAACTTATTCAATGCTCTTTGTAGACCAATAGGGGTTCGTGAGATTATAATAGCATCATCTGCATAAAGCAGGATCCCAACATGAATGGACAAAATCTTGGGAGGATGAAAGTCAAGGCTCTGCATTTTTATTATGATGTCATTTATATACAAATTAAACAAAATTGGAGCCAGGATACAACCCTGACATATGCCCCTAGTAGTGGGAAAGGTCAAAGAAATTTCACCTGCACCCCCAAACCGGACATTAGCCCAGGTATTCTTATAATAGGACATCAGAAAGAAGAAAGGAGGAATCCTCTCTGAAGCCAATTTACACCAAAGATGGTTTCTATCAATTGTGTCAAAAGCAGAGGAAAAGTAAGTGAAAGCAACATAAAGTCTAGATTTCAAAAGTTTGGTATATTTGTAAATGATAAAATGTAATCTAAAGGCACGATCAAAAGTCAAATAGCCCGCCCTAAAGCCTGACTGTTCGTCTCTCAGCAGATCCCCAGCTGTCACTCAGTCCATTAATTTCCAAAGGAGGAACCTAGCAAAGAATTTAGATACTATATCAATAAGTATAATGGGTCTAAACGACTCAGGTGCATCCCACGGGCCCTTCTTATAGATCGGGACAATCAAACTACCCTTCCAGGCAGCTGGGATTATACCAGTAGAAATAATACAGTTGAACCACTGAGTTAGAAAAGGTGACCACCAATTAATGCTGGCCAAGAAAAAGTCTGGCAGAAAACCATCGAAACCAGGACCCTTTTGGGCCCTAATCAAACTCCCCATATCCATAATATTTGTAACAGTATAGTGTGTTGGAAATGCAAGGACTGTGAGATCATTGCATCCATTTGCCCAATGCAGAGTTTACAGAGGAGTGTGAGTAGCTAATCATCAATAAGCAGGCAGGAAGCATACTTATGCTTAAGTAGCTTTATTAGGAAATACATGTAGGATAGGAAAGGCCTACATCTATGCTAAGTCCTAAGACTAGGTGTGTTCTGGAGGGAAGAAGGAAGCTCTCTGAGACACAAAGAGATGAGAAATTTCCTGGGGGAGGAGATTGACCAGTCAGGTCCTGACAGAAGTAGGATAGATAGGATGGGGGAAGGGTTCCCTGATCTGTTTGTCTACTCCTGGTGTTTCTAGCAAACAAACAGGATGAGGTGCTTAGGGGGGATGCAACCAAAGGAATGTATTTCCAACATAGTGATGGTCAATTACACCACGATCGACAGCAGGTACTACGCTGCTTTGGATGGCATCAGGAGCTAAATACTGCTTAGAATAAAAAGCTATTCACTTGTTAGCTGATATATGAGCATCAGTTTTCAAGTTATATTCTAAGACAGTCCTAGTTACTAGTAGCTAAAAAGTTTTGGAATCATTTTTAGCAATAGCAGCTTGAAGCTTGTTTCATTGGATCGAAATGTATGCCTTCTTTTTAGCCTGCAGTTTTTGTTTATATAGCCATCTGTAGTACACTGCTTTCTCACTGGTAAGTAGGCCATCTTTCTTTAAAAATTCCTTTTCCATTGTCTACATTCTCTGTCAAACCATGGAGTTCCATGTTCAGATCTAACTGGGTGATTATATATCTCCTTTTAAAAAAGAGGTGATAGATTGAAATAAAACCTGCATTTCTGTCAAAATAGTCTCTGAGTTATCGGAATTCAGAATCTGAGACCTCCTATCCAGCCAAACTGCAGAGGACAGTATTTCCTCTGCTTTTAGAACAAGGCAGTCATCCCATCTTAGCTATCTATCAACTAAAACAGTGGGGAAAGTATTAAATCCATTCAGATGGGGATTATCCAAAGAAACATCTAGGGCACAATCAACCTTCTGCAACAAAAAGTAAAGTGGAGCATGATCACTTTCGAATCGATCAAGTATCTCCACTGTCTGAACCATAAAACCATAAAGCAGATCAATCAGAAAATAATTTGGACACTGGACCCCTTGGCAGAATTATATGTCATATTAGAGAAAGATGAAGAACTAAAAGCATTATTTATGAATCTTACATTCAAAATCATAAACAAAATCATATAAAAAACTGCCAAACTGATTATTCTCAAAATCCTGAAAAACAGGAGTGGGCACACCCCAAATATCATTTAACACCAAAATATCAGGGTCATCCCAAACGATATCTCCCATTTGTGCATTGAGGAAGGTGCCAGCAAAAACATGTCTGTGGGAAATGTATTCCTAAGACCTAAAGAGACAGCTTTCCCCAATTTTCCACTGAGACAGCACCAGTAAAAGGGGGGGATAGAGCTGTTAATAAGAATCCAAGATGAACTATCAGGGCATATAATCCTCAAGGCTAGAGCTATGTCAAAGCAGGGTGTCAGTTCAGTCACCTGGACATTCAAGGTCAGAGAAATCATAGTCAGCAAACCTGCCCTGGGGCATCCACCCGCTACCGATAAATCTCCCAACAAATTATAACGCAAAAAAACATTCAGAAACGCAGGAGATTTACACCATGTTTCTTGAATGCAAAGAATATCGTATTCCTTCAAGAAAGCCCCAAGATCTGAATCCCAAAATTTGTTCAGAAACCCTGCAATAATCCAAGACAAGATTGAGATCCGTACTGGTGCAGGATGTCTGGTCTGAAGACTGGCTCCTGCTTCCTGCACTATCCCAGGCTGTGATAATAAACTAGTAGTTGGAAGAGAAGGAACACAGGGTAATACATTACCCTCACATACACAGGCCCGGACTTAGGGGTAGGCCCCCTAGGCCCAGGTCTTGGCTGGCATTTTCTGGGGGGGGCGCCAATTGCTGGCACCACCCGCTCAGGGTTTTTTTCTCCTTGCATGACTGGAGGCTGCTGCCCACAGCCGAACCTGCTGCCTGGGTCCACATCCCTCACCTGCCTCTGCCTTCTCACTGCCTGCTAGTAGTGCAGCAGCAGTAGCAGCAGCAACATCTGGCCTTGAGATAAAGCTGTTTGTTTACAAACAACTCCTCCCCATGTGAGTGATAAGAAGGTTGTTGCCTTGTAAATAAGGTTCTTCAAGATGGCGTTTATGTGGGTATCTTTCTTTGGGGAAGAGTTAGTCCAGGCTCCTAAAGTTGACTGAGGATATTTAACCACAGACATTCGATCTTCTATTTTAAGAGTAAGCAAATTCATATGAGTAAAAAGATATTTAACTGTATGAGCCATCAGTGCAATATACTCTGCCAACAAAAAAGTAGAAGCAGAAGAGGACTCGATGCACCCTGGTCCAGAAAGCTGAGCCTGAATATTCTGGCTCACTGGAGGTACATATCCTTGGGGCAAAGAAGTAAAATCAGAAGGAGGATCACCAATAGGGGGATAAGTCATTCTTGCTTTTTGTTGATGCCCAGGAAGATCCCCCCAGAATTAGCCAAAACCGTCTCCGGCAAAGTAGCCAAGGGCTCAAAAGAATTATACAGAGGGACTGTACCTCAATGGAGCAATGGGGAGCCCTGGCAGGGGTTGTACTTGTTAAGATGTCATCTAATTTCCTCTGCTTTAAGGGAGGAGAAACATGACGTTCAGACAAAAATTATCTTTTAGTATTTGGTAGACGTACTAACAATAAAAACACAATCAATTTAACCAAAATGAATATTAAACAAAAAAATAAACAAGGCTGGTAAGCAAATTCCAACCCATACTGATAAACAGACCCTGGATAACTATAAAGTCAAACAGTGAAGAGTACTATGCCCCGTATATTATCAGTGCTAATGCAAAGTCCACAGCCACTGCTGCCCAGGCCACACAAGGAGTGCATACAAGGGGCAACCCCTTGAGCACAGTGAACTTTGGCTTGCCGCACTACAGCATGTCTACAGCAAGGCCATAGGCCGCCCTGCTTGCCTTTGAAAATCCCAGGAGTGGGCATGGTCCCTTGGCCACAGTCCAAGTTCTCAGGTGGGGGGGACAGGGGGGCACTGAAGCAACAAAAGTCCACTCTGGGGGCAAAAGCCCCAACAAAAACAGATAAGTTAAAAGAAAGCAATAAGCCTCAGGTAGCTCTCCCTCTCAGCCAAACTCAATCACCCAAGATACAACTTTGCCATGAATACCAGTTTTCCACACCATACCGGCAGCTCCTGTCACACCATCTCTCAGCCATCAAAGCAGCAACCCATGGTCAATTGTATTGAATGCTGTTGTAAGTTTCAGTATGAGTGACCAGCTGTCCTCAATCTAAAATCATCAGCAGATAATTTGTCATTTTGACAAGTGAGCTCTCTACCTCGTGGGAAGGCTGGAATCCAGACCAGTCTCAGTCACTTCCCCCCCAAAAAAGTAGATTGGAAACTGGGTGATAATTGGCAAGCACACCAACATCAAGAGACAGTTTCTTGAGAAGGGGGTGTTTAAGGCTGTTTTTTTTATCTTCAAAAATATGCAGAAATGTTATGACTACTAGCCCCCAAATGTTGTCATTCACATTTATTGTCTCTGTAACAGCCTAGTTTTTGCCTGCTGCTCTAGTAATGAAGGTCTCTATTTCTTTACCTCTCCTAGCCTATGCTCTCCCATCAATGGAAGAGCAGAATCAATGGCCATGAACCATGCACATTTCCAGACAATGGTGGAAGGGGAACAAGAGACATTTGTGGGTTAGCCACAGGCCACAGCTTTATTAATAATGACTGATCCCAAGCTAAGCAAATAGATCCCGCCATTATGATGCTTACAATAACTTGACCGTAACCCACAAATAAATAAAAGCAAACTCCAAAGAGGTTACCAACCATGAAGTGAGGTGTCCAATCCTTGAACACATGGTAGGACTACCTTCTGGGTCCTCCACCAAGGGTCAGGACCACATCCGCCCAGTACTCTCCAATGGATTGCTTGTTAATCCAACCTTCCCCAGCTGAAAGTTCACTGCAAGTCCCCAGCAGGAGATCAGAGAAGAGGAAGAGCTATTTACTCCCTCTACTTGAGGGAGCAAAGACAGCAGGAGGTAGTTACTCTAGTTAACTCCTCCTGAATAACCACCCCCATTTCAAGTATACTCATGAAAAGAAGCCCTGCAGTGGATTTGATCTGTTAATTTGCAATCAGACTTCCTTGAAAAAACTGCTTAAAGGAGAATTGCATCAAAAGGTGAAATTAATACAAATCTAAATAATTAAAGGTGAATTGCATTTTCAGTTAATAACTTCCAGATTGGGAAAATTGGTTGTGTGTCATGGACTTTCAGAGACTTGAGTAGGATAAAATGGGTACCCTTTGTTTGTGAAAGCACTAGGGTTCGGAAGTCCGGAGTTTGGACTGAACTCGGCCAGTTTGGTCGACCGAACCAAACTTCCGAACCGAACTTGATTTTTGAACCTAACCGAATTTCCGAACTCAGCTCTTTTCGCCCATCCCTAAAAGATAATATTCCATTTAGTTCAGTGGGGTTTGAATTTCTGAACTTTGTTCGGAAGTTCGGAGTTTGGACCGAACTCAAACAGTTCGGTCGACTGAACCAAACTTCCGAACCGAACCGAATTTCCGAACTGAACTAAACCGAACCGAATTTCTGAACTTGGTTCTGTTCGCCCATCCCTAGAAAGCACAAAAGCCAAATGTATTATGACAGCTCATATAAGATTCTTGCAGGTTGTGCTTTGAAGCACATTTTTTTAAATGATTTTTTAAAGAAATAGTCTTGTATAGCAAAATATATGGATTTTCCCAATTCTTCAAGGTAAGTAAAGTCATGCATAATGTTGCAAATGTAACTCCATTGGTTTCTGTTGGTCTACTCTTGATTATAGCTACGCACTGGCTAAAGTTACTGAGTTTTCATGAGTACAATGTGGATTCCTTGATATACAAAGACCTGGGTGCATAATTTGTGAATGCATTCACTGAATAATTTGAAAGCGAGTATGTAATTTTTAAGAAATAAAATCGATTTTTCTATTATTGGTCATAGTGAATATCCCCTTTGAATTCAAACAAATATTGACAATCAATTTTGTCCAGCTCTGCTTATGTAGCTTTGAACTTCTGAGACTCCTAGGGACAAAATCAAATATAAATAGCATTTCTGGTCAAACGATGCATAAAACAGGGTGTTTACACACCCATACAAAATGAGAGAGAGCATTAGGTAGTATTTTGTCAGAGTAATTACTCTGTCTTTCTACAGTTACAATTACCATGGCAACCTCACATTTGTATAGACCAATTTTCTTTAAAATCACTTATCCCTAAAATAAGCTTGGAATGGTTGCTTTAAAAAACACAAATTTTGCATCTGTGTGTTTGCGTCCTTTGCTTACCTATACCAACAGTATGCATAACCAATAATTTAGATGCTACTTGTGCTTTTACAATGCCAAAAATCATGGTGAATTCAGCAATTTTCTCCTCTTCTTTGCATTATAGATTACAGTGGAAAAAGTCATTCTTAAAACCAAAAGATGACATTCTGCTAGCTTTTATAGTTTCAAAGGTGGCGGGGAGAGTAGGAGTGTTGGAGAGATAGGGATAGTTTCTATAATGTGTCTAGTAATTCTATTTACTTTGTGGATTATATTGCTATTTCCATGCTCTTGGTTATTTCCATTCCAATATGGAATGGATGCATCACTTAACTTTTCCATTTGTAAGAGTGGCTTGAAAGGATAGCGGGAAATTATTTAATCCATGTAATCTTTTACTTGTGCATATATGTATATGTCCCTTTTAACGGATGCAAGTGTGGAGGGGGATGGGCGGTCAGTGCGGTGGGTGGGTGATGCATGGGGGTGCACTCCCATGGACCTACACACACAGAGCATTGGTTATTGGCGCCTGTTGCTCCATGCGTGGGTGATGGGTGGAGCGCGGGAACACGTATGCACTCCCACCCACCAATCCCCCCTGCACCCATCATGGCATTCCCACAGGCACCCTGCCACCCGTACATGTGTGCGAGGGGGGCATCCATGTGAAAATGGCCTAAGACGGCACATTTTGAAAGAATGGATTTGAAAAGGTGTTTGTGGGAAGTGAATGAAAGTGATATTGAAAGAATGAAGTAATTGAATGAATAGGTACCGTGTTTGTGGGAAGCTATAATGAAGAAACTGAATTTGTGTTTAGGCCTGAAAGCTGGCAGGATAATACCAGTCTTATTTCTGTGGGGGTGTGCTCAATAGTTTTGTGACCAGCTCTGTGTAAATCTTTGGCCAATAATACAGGGCTTCCAGCCTGCTCAGTGTCTTTGAGACTCCCAAGTGTCCTGCAAAGACGCAGGTGTGTGCCAATTTCAAAAGGTCCCCTCTAAACTTTTGTTGTACTACTAATTGTTTATTGGGGTAGCCTCTGTCTCCCTGGGGTGGGACACTATACAGTAATCCCTGCTCCCATTTGAAAATCCCTCTGTCTTGATCTGCTGAGGTGCTGCATCTGCCCTGATCCTTGACAGAGTACTGTCAGTTTCTAACTGCATTCTGAACTCTGGGGTCGTTATTTCCTCCCTGGCCTTTGCTAATTCTGAGGTTTGTACTTCTGGACTTGGGTCGTGTGTACCCTGGTCCGTAAGCACCTTCTCTACTCTGGGGTCTTCCCCGGGTGTGGTTTGTATGCACAGGGTATCTGTCTCTGTGCTGGCCGAGGCTACACAAATGGATACAGCTTCGTTCTCAGGGCTCTGTTCCTCGGGAATCTTCTCTTGGACCCCGTTGTCCAGTTCCCTCTCAGACTCCTGTCTCTGTTCTTCCCCTGTTATGGGGTGTTGCATGGATCTGGCCTGTTCTACCTGACAGGCCTGACTTGCTGCCATGACTGTCTGCCACCCCCATATATCATCCCCTACTAGTAGGTCATGTTTCAATTCATCTAGTACCGCTACTTCCAGGGGTCCCTTCAGCCCTTCCCATTCCAATTCTATATCTGCAATGGAAGCTGTTTTTTCTCCTGTCGCCCCTTCTATGATGATCGTTTTAGTGGGATGTATACACTCCGCTGGTATTACCCGTCTGCTGGCTACTGTCATGTCTGCCATCGAATCCCTCCATCCAGTGCAGGGTACATCATTAATCTTTGCCTCCCTCATTTGCTTCTTTCTTCCCACACCTTAGTGAATTTGTAGGAAGCCAGTGTCCCTTCTGGGATTGGTTTCTGTATGGCTAGGCAGTGAACTCCTGCCCTTGCTGAGCTTTCTTCCCTTCCCTCTATGTCTGGGCAGTTCCTTGCTAGGTGCCCTGGCTTGTGGCACTGGTAGCAATTCCCATGGCCCCCTCAGGGGTCTGAGATGAGTTTGGTCCTTGAGCCTGGGGATCTCTGTCCCACCTTCCCCCGGGTTTGTTTTGTGGGGACCTATTGTCTCCTTCTTGTTGGGGTCTGTTTCCTCCTTGGCCTCCTCCCCCCGCCTGGTTTGCCTCGTGGCCTTCCCAGTTTTGTTTGGGCCAGGAGCCTTTTCTATAGTCAGGGTTATACCTCTTGTTCCCCTGGGGTTTGGGTTGTTCCCCCTCCCCCTTTGGTCCCTTCTGTTGAAATAGGGCTCTGGTACTGACATAATCATCCCCAATCTCTGCTGCCATGTCCAGAGTAGTTACCTTTCTCTCTATGACACGTGATTTAACAGGTATAGCGCCTGTCTCTTATACACATCTAGATGTGTATAAGAGACAGTGTTCGACCCCTCTAGTGTATTGTACACAGACAATGCTTTACCAGTCAGTCTCGGGACAATCACAGGCACCCACAGGTCAGCTGGTACCTAGTTGCGCATGCAGATCTTCTCGAATGTGGAGAAGAACTCCTCGATGCACATCTTCTCGTCGAAGGGTGGGATCAGCTGTGTGTAACGTTGGATTTGTTGTTCTCTTGTGTTGGTTGGGATGCTAGGTGTAGGACTTGGCTGAGGAGGACTCCCCGTGGGTTGTGGTGCCTCCTGCTGTATTACTACCAGTTCATGCTGTCTTTCTTTTTCTCTTTCCTCTTGTTCAGTCCTCATGTGTTCCAGTTTCATCTCCTCCAACTTCATCTATTATCGTCACAAACCAGGGCACTTCATAAGGGACTGCCCAGACAGGGAGAGTGAGGAAGAAACCACTGTCACCGGGGTTGGGGCCCTCTCTCCATTTAGAGGCTGTCCCCTGTATACCCACCAGGCCAGCCGCAACCCAGCTGCCTGTGTCCACGTGGGTGCCCATGTGATCAGAAAACCTTCACTGCAATCAGGGAGCTTTTGGAGGCCCACGCCCCCTAAAAATGCTTCCCCTTGATCTCCCAGCCCAGCCGTAACTCAGAGAACGTTCTCTGGCCACCTGTAGCTTGGAAGACTTCGCAGTGGGGTTGTCATATGAAAAAGGTTCGTCTAGGCTCTCACCTAGATAGAATGCCCCTCAAATGAACCCCCCAAAGCTGAATAAATACACAAGCACGCTAGGCTTGGTTATAAAATATATATTGAGTACATACAAGTACAAGGTTGTTGATCAGATAGTGCAAGTCAATAAATCAAACATAAAGTACACACATTCTAACTCCACTAATGTTCCCTGGCTGTCTCTTACCCTAAGAGGTATAATCCAGGTCTGATAGAGTTCTCACAGCTTTGATGTTCATAGCTGGGCACAAGTCCTTAGCGGATTGTAAGTCCTTAGTCCATAGATTTCAGCAGCTCCTGCACTGAGATGTTTTCTTGTTCAAGTCCAAGATGGAAGGGAGTCAATTCTTGAAGAAAAAGCAGTCTTCTTCTTCCTCGCAGGAGGCTTAGGTCACTTCCTCTGTCTCCTGGCTATTGTCATTGTAACAAGGTGGTAGGGCGGACCCGACTGTTGCTTGGCAATAAACTGCCCACAAAGGGAATATCTCTCCCCACTCTGGCCAACTGGTTTCATTATATTGCTCCAACTGAGCTTACAATCTGTTAACCCTTTATATTACGTTACACGTATCCCCAAAATGTGAGTCATCTCCCCCCAAATGGGTGTGTTGCCCCCATGACAATTGGTGCCCATTACTCCATGCATGGGTGATGGGTGGAGCTCGGGAACACGTATGCACTCCCACCCACCACCTGCAGTGTTCACACGGGCACCCACCGATCCCCCCTGCACCCACCATGGCATTCCCACAGGCGCCCCGCCACCTGTACATGTGTGCGAGGGGGGGCATCCATGTGAAAATGGCCTAAGACGGCACATTTTGAAAGAATGGATTTGAAAAGGTGTTTGTGGGAAGTGAATGAAAGTGAAATTGAAAGAATGAAGTAATTGAATGAATAGGTGTTTGTGGGAAGCTATAATGAAGAAATTGACTTTGTGTTTAGACCTGAAAGCTGGCAGGATAATACCAGTCTTATTTCTGTGGGGGTGTGCTCAATAGTTTGTGACCAGCTCCCAAGAGAAATCAAACCTTGAGGGTTTCTCCTTGTTGGTTAATTTTTCCACCGAAATGTAGCTGATGTAGGAGGTCACTGTCACAGAGAAAAGCGATCTCCCTGGTAGCCATGACCAATCAAAGGGAGAATTGTGAATATTAATACAGAGACCTCGAGTTGGACTGTATAGTCAATGGGGCGCAAGGGAAGAGTGTGCCAGGGTGATGTGCTGAGCATCCCAGTGACCTGTGTTGCTCAGCAGACAAACTGCTACTTTTTAGAGCAGTTAAAGCTTTTTCAGGGTATTTGGCTTCATTCCCAGATATGATCCTGCTGATATCTATTAAAGTTAGATGTGCTGGAAAACAACACCCTGCTTGGTTATGAGCCTGCTCCTGAAAGAGATTGGCGGGCTTCTGTGAGGTGCTGAGTGTCCTCTACTCCCTTTCACTTCAATGTGAATGGAGGATTCTTGGTCCGTCATAGGAAGTGCTCTGCACTTGGCAGGTTTTGACCCAAGCATGCCTAATCATGTTATTTACTTGCAAATACAAAAAACTGGTGAAGGCCAAAAAAGAAGCAGGAATTAGCATTTTAGAGCAGACCAGTTGTCTGTCACAGCTAGTATCTGAATCTGGGTGTCACTGCCTCCAACTATTCAAAAGAAGCTGTAAAAATCCTGGCAATGTTTCTTACTTGTTTGTGGCTCACTTTTGCCTCAAGGAACCGTTTGTAGTCCTGATTCAACAAAGCACTAACCATATTGTGCTGTTTAAATATATGCTCTTGAGGCCTCTATATCTGTATTATTGATAATATTCGCATTAGCCATGTCATTGACTAAGCCATTAACCTAGTGGATAAGATGTTAGTCTTGTACCTGGGTGACTAGGGTTCAGATCCTTTCTTAGCTATGAACTCATTGGCTGGCTTTGGGCAAGTTGCTATCTCTAAGCCTCAGTTTTCAATTTATAAAATGGGAATAATAATGACCACAGGCATGCTGCAGGTCACCGGCGGTGGGGGCGTTGCTCGTGGGAACACCACCAGTGGTGGGTGACGGTGTGTGCGTGCTCCCGTGCTCCACCCATCTCTACCCACCTCCACCCATCACCCATGCATGGAGCAACCGGCACCATGCTGGTTTCTTTGTGCGTGGAGATGGATGGAGGTAGGCGGATATGGGTGTGCGCCCATGGGAGCCACGTTTCTACAGGCACACACCCACCTCCACCTGCTGCGGCCCATTTGAAAAAGGCCTGAGTTTTGACACTTTTGCATGATCTACAAATATGTAGCTTTCCATTTTAATTGGATTTTCATCTGCAAAATTTGCTACTTTAGTACTCACCATTCCCACTACCAGCCTATCATTCTCAAATTATTAATATTAATTATTGTTAGGTGACTGAAATATCAGCAGTCGAGTCTAGCATATCTATTGGCAGGATCAAGGCTTGCAGCTGAGAACGTGGTGGGAATATCTTTACCAGGCGTGAGGCAATGCAAAGTTGACAGTCAAGAACCGGAGCAGGATTGAACTCAGGAAGTCAGAATTCAGTATCAGAAGAACCAAACAGTCAATGGAATTAGATTCCAGGAAAAAGTGCAAAGATCAAAGTTGTGAATTCAGTAAGGAAGTATGAGGGAAAGAAAGTAAGAATGTATGAGCACTGAATTTTGGGTTTGCACTGCTCAGACTAAGGCATTGAGCAGCTCTGATCAATACAGTCCAGGGCAATCTGAGGCTTTTAGCCAATCAGCAGGCTGCCCACTCCCATTCCCCTGTCCAGGGACAGCTTGATTGCTCAGGAACTACTTCAGCTGGGGAGTCTGTCTGATCAATCCTTCATCTGAGTTAAGCCCCTAAATCCTAACAACTATATTAAACAGTCATGAAGGGGCACACCCCAGTTAATGTTTTACCATGTTGACAGTGAAAGCATCTGGCTGCCACCTTCCTGGCAATGCAAGTACTTCCCAGGCCCCCAGTTGGCAGGATACAAGCAGGTGTTGGATGACCTTTCCAGGGCAGCTGCTTAGGAAAAGCTCCCCTCTTCCTCCTGAGGGTGATCTGCCCTGCTGCTGCTCTGTTCATCCTCTTTCTTATCACTTTGAACGCCCTTTTAATCCTGAGGGTGCACTCTTTGGGTAGGGACTCAAGTTTAGACTAGAGTTTAGACTAGAGTATAACCTCTGAATTAAGTTGCACCTAGTTGTAAGTTCCCCCACTGTTGCTGCCTCTGGTAGGTGTTGAGGGCTCGGGTAGGGGTAGGATTTTGCTGGGGAGGAGCGGCTGGATCCGGTCACTGATTGCTGCTGTGACTCGGACAGAAATGGTCTATTACACTCCTCAGCAGCAGCCTGTTGCTCTTTTTTATTTCACTTCCCAGCTGCCTCAGCCGCTCAGGATTTGTTACAATCCTCTCAGTTAACTGCCGAGCCTGAGCGGAGCGATAGCTCCCTATTTTTATGCTCTGGAGGCATGTGAAAACTGAGGTAGCTGAAAAGTGAAATAAGCAAGACCAGCAGGCTGTCGCTGGGGAATGAAATAGGCGACAAGGTGCAGCAGGGAACAATGTCATGATCCAGCCCCCACCCCAGCAAAATCCTCCCCCCACCTGAGCCTCCAACACCTACCGGGACAGCGGTAGTGGGGGAGCTTACAACCGCATGTAGTCTAAACTCAAGTCTAAACTTGGNCCCCCCCCCCCCCCCAACACATACTAGGGCCCCGCACAAGGTCTAAAGATTAACCCCCACTAGACCCTTTCTTCAACGTGATCAGCACTTTAAATTACTATGGTCACTTTCCTTCCCTAGCACAGGTGAAATTAACAAGGCAGGTAGGAGATGTTTATAGGCTGCCTTCTTGGCAACGCAAGCGCTTCCCTGGCCCCCAGATGACAGGATACAAGTGGGTGCTGGGTGACTTCCCCAGGGCAGCTCCCCTCTTCCCACCCACCCCGAGGGTGATCTGCCCTGCTGCTCTGCTCATCCCCTTTCTCATCACGTTGAGCTCCCTTTTAACCCTGGGGGTACACTCTTCAGTTAAGGAGTCAGGTTTAGACTAGAGTTTAGACTATGTGAGGTTGTAAGCTCCCCCACTGCCCCTGGTAGGACTTGGGGGCTCAGGCAGGGGGAGGATTTTCCTGGGGGGGGGGGGGGCTGGATCAGTACACTGTTCCCTGCTGTACCTAGGGGTCTATTTCACACTCCAGCAGCAGCCTGCTTCTCTTGTTTATTCCACTTCCCAGCTGTCACAGCCCCTCAGGATTTGTTTCAATCCTCTCTAGGTTATCTGCTGAGCCAGAGCGGAATGATAGCTCCCCATTTTTATGCTCTGGAGGCAAGTGAAAACTGGCTCTGCTATGATCCTGCCACTGACATTTCAGAGGCTGCTTCTGGCCATCAGAACAAGCACTGCGCGCGTGACATCAGACAAGCAAACAACCAATCAGAAGACACTCAGTGCCGAATAACCAATCCAGAAACATTTCTACCTAACCCAGAGGAAAAGTCTCTCTACGTTCCACCCATAGAATACCCAGAAAAAAATCTCTCAGTGTTCCATCCATAGACTATAATGTATTTTTCACTAATCTTCCCCCCAAAAGCCAACCAATAAATGCTCCTAAAACAAATGAAAGCAGACATAGGACCACAGATTTGAATTTATTTTCACGTCTCCAGACAGAACAAACTCAAGAATAGACTGGAAGCCAGACCAATGTAAAAGTCACCAAAACCGAGAAAAATGAACTTTTTCACTGCAGTTTAAACTGCCATAATGGGTGTCTTTAGACATAACGCTGTTCAGTGTTCTGTAACACAGTGTCCTACCATTACAGTGTTTAGACATACCGTCAACACAGCGTTTACCCCAAACACTGATTAAACTGTCAAGACCTGGCACTGCTCACTTCCAGTGTTTTGGGGTAAACGCTGTGTTGACGGTCTGTCTAAACACTGTAATGGTAGGACACTGTGTTACAGAACACTGAACAGCGTTATGTCTAAAGACACACTATGTCTTTGTTTTTCAACCAATTCCAACCAAATTTGCACAGTTTCAACACATTACCCAGGGGATCCACCATGCCAAAAACCATGATGATGGGGCAAAGCATAATGAAATCACCCCCCCTGATTTTAACCCCAGACCTGATTTTATTTAATGAATGAATTAATTAATTTATAATTACATTTGTATGCCACACTCTCCTGCTACAAGCATCTCGAGGCGGCTAACAACATTTTAAAACATATAATAAAATCCATTAAAAACAACATCGGTAATGTTCTCACAGTGTTGTTATGTTTTTCTAACACACTATACAAAGATTTAGAGGGAGGAAGCATCTTTGTTTAATTACCTTCATATATAAAATAACTAGGGATGGTAATTTCAGGTTTGGAAAGAACCGAAAGTAGCCAATAATGGCACTTTTGGTTCTTTCTGAAATTTCAGTTCTTTTTAGTTTCTACCTTATCAGTTCTTTTGCATTGATTTTTTAAATCAGATGTTTAACATTGTGGTTTTCCCCACTGACTTCAATGGGGGAAAATGCAGTGTTAAAAAAATGAAACCTAGAGAAACCCAAAACCAATAGGAGAACCAAAATTCATCAGAACTAAAACCAAAATAAGCTGAAACCAAAATTTTGCCCAGAATCCAATACCTAAAAGTAACTATTAAAAATATGGCAAACCCCCCACCCCAACATTGCTTTTTTCAGTGAGGTATTCTCCAGTTAGGATGTTATTAATATGAACTGTGGAATTACTCTGATTGTTAACGTTGATTAAATTCAGATTACTACCTTGACATATGAGAAACATACAGTTTGAATGACTGTTAAAAAAAACTACTTCCATTAGAGTATTTCATCTGGATATTGATAGCCAAGGCCATGATCTACAAACCACTGGAGTAAGTGGTTGGTAAATTGCAGCCCTGGGTCTTTAAAAGTACCCAGGCAAAGTTGGATGAACTGCACACCTTTGCATGTGACCAAATTAGGTGGGAGAAAAATCTAATGAGGGAAATAAATGTTGTGGTTGAGTTTAAAGGTATGGTATTTTGTTTTTAAATGGCTAGTTATCAGATGTTGAACTGCCTTCATTCAGAAGTAGAATTTGCTCCATATCAGCAACCCTCTCTCCCACCCCTAAAACTATGGGGTTCCCTGCGTGAAAGGTTCCATCTGTTATTATTTATATATAAGCCACTTGTTATTGGATTCATTCCGCAGCTTTAAAAAGGGGATGTGCACAGCTGGGTGTATTCAAAGCAGGAGGGACATTCTTTACAGGTGCACAACGTAAGGCAGATTAGACAGCAGTGCAAAAGCTAAATGCAGGACTTTGTGCTCTAACTTTTACTTCTTGAAACAGTTCATCTGGAAGCTGCATAGCTACTAAAGCCAGGTCAGGTCTTCATTTTATCTTCAGCCAGCAGAATATTATCCTGGGAAGAAGAGGGATGGGCATATATAGAAAGGTGTCTGCACAGAAACCAAGGCACCATGTGTGGAGGGAAAGGCAAATCTTAGTGCCCATGCCCACACCACACTCAAAAGCAATAGAGCAGTGGGATGAGGAGGTGATGGATGCAGAAGATCTTCCTTGGAGCATCACTGGAGACAGGCAGTGGGGAAGAAAACAGGCTGTCTCTTTGGGGTAAAACTGCAAATAAAGCTCTTCTTCACAAGGAGACAGCAACAGGAAGTCAATGGCAGGGCAGCATGGACATCACTGACATTGTGATGAAGAACATGCCAGTGCAATTTATGCTCATCTAGAAATGTTTTATACACTTCAGTATGCCACAGAATGTGTTGATTGGTCTATCAGTAATCTTACCCAGGACATGAAGGATAGCAACTAAAATTATTTTTTCTTTTATATTACAGCTCCGCAAATCAGTTTTCAGCATCAGGGCAAGAAATCTTCAGGAAAAGGAGACAGCCATCAATAAAATCCTTAGGTAACAAGCAACAAGAAAGGGTGCTTTCTGCCTTTTGAACAGAAAGCCCTAAACGTACATCACAAATGGTGAACTTAAGAATGTGAACTCTGTGGCCCTGATCCTCTGTCCCCATAGCACTTACACAATGATGGGTAAAAGCAGATGTGACGCTGGCCCGCAGTGGCCCCCAGCACATCTGTTTTTCCACTACCAGTTGTTGCCCTGGGATTGCCTCAGGCTGTTGGCAGTTGGCCTGGGCTCTGACTTAGGGAAACCCCCAAGTCACAGCTCGAGCTAAGACCCGTCCAACTGGTCCAGAGCGGGCCGCAGTGGGCTAGCTTGTCTGATGTGGCCCATTAGTTGCCCTTATCTGAGAGCCAAGATCTATAGGACTGATTTTGGAATCCTTTCAAGTGGTGAAGATCTGCCACACGAATAGTCTTGTAAGCCTGAAAAGAGCAGTGAATAAGGTAGAACAGCACCCGCCTGGGTCCTCAAAAACGTTCCACACTTTCATGCAACAATTTAGTTTACAGTATTTGCATTAGAGTTGTTAACTTTCAAATCATATGTAAAATGCATACTAGCCATTTATCGATCTCTAATTTGTTTATACCTTTGGTCTAACTGTCATCAAAGCATGCATGCTGACTATATATGATAAATTATTTTCAACAGGGAAAATAAAGACAACTGATTAAAAGTATACAGTTATAAAATTAGAATAAATAAGTATTGCAATGTTCCCTGAGGTACAGTACAGTGTTAAATTATATGAGTTCAATATGACTCTTAAAGATATAATTTCTGTGAGAAGTGCCTTGTAATTACCAGCTATTTGAGAAAAATGATAGCAACCACCTTTTTGTTCTTTTTAATATTCTTAAAGAGTAAGAAACAATAAGTGCTATAGAGATTAACACACCTTTAGTGTTCTTTTAAATAGTGGTTCTCTGAATATGAGCAATTAGCAATTCAAATGAATGCCCTTTATCAAGAAATGACTGACAAACATTGTAAGTGCAAGGCCAAAGTATTTATTTCAAACTTTTCATGAACATGTCAATTATCTTGAAAAGCCTATTTTGATTTTCATAGCTTACAATACTGGAGGAATAAATACCCTTTATTTTTTTTAAATTGTATTTATTTAATTAACATTTTTACCCTGCCCTCCCCCAAGCAATTTTATCCACGCAGTAGGTGGCAAACCTGTCAGAGCAGGCAGCCAATAACTCTAACTCCAGATGGAGACAGCCAGGATTTAATAAGCTATTCACCACCCAGAAAAGCTCTGCCAAATGACACGTTGCAGGCACTATGGTGGCAGCGAAGAAATTTGCCACTGCCACAGCTACGGCATAGTCCTTCAAAAATAGTCTATGCCACAGTCAGTTAGCTTTGGTATGAGCTGAGTGCCACTTGTGCTCTTACAGCCTACCCGACCCTCTCACTTTAGCAGCCTCAGGTCCTCTGTTTACCAGGGAGACCTGTGCTGCCGCCATGGAGGAAGCAAGACGCCTGGGTGCCACCATGTTGATAGCCCGGGTCAGAATACAACACCATAGATCGATCAAGGCATCAACAGGGAGGCCGTCAAGGTCAGCGGGTAAACCCCCCAGAGAGTTCTGAAATCCTATTGCATCCATTATTCTCCAGGGGGTGGACCATCCTAACTGGTCCACCATCTCGACAGGGGCAAAGAAGGGCAGGGATCTGGGCCTTCAGAAGGTAATGATCCTTTATATGCCATATTCAAAACTCTCTAAGGTATATGTTCCTTTACTGGCTTTAAGGTGATGGTGTAAAACTCATAATGCCAAATTTTATGATGCCTTACATTCATTTTGTGCAGTGCTGGTGATCCTAATGTCATTACACAAAGGGTGCAGTCCTAGAGGCCCTATTAAACTGCGCCTATGTGAACCGCAGTGTACTTATGCTGGCACACATGTGCACACACATGATGTGCACACAGCAAGCTGCTCAGCAGAACAGCACACCCCTGCTGATGCAACCCCCCCAGAGTCCACATACCCTGCAGCTGGGGGGATGGAACAGGAGTCGTGCCTGCTCCGTCACCTGGGCTGCGGGGTGTGTGGGCTCTGGAGGTGGGGGGGGGTCGCATCGGCAGAGGCGCATCGTTGTGCCAAGTGGCTTGGTGTGCACATGGGGCGCATGCGCGCTCACTACCTGGCTGGGCATTGCACCGGTGGGCAGCGTACACCACCACTAGGATTGCATCCTCTGTGTAAGAATGCTCTATATTTGGCTTGTAAAGTACAAGAGCAGGCTTCAGATACACTTTTGCCTCATATATGAAAACTGCAGAATTCATATGCTTCTTGTAACAAATGGCTGACTGTTCTGAGCATTTTCAGTATGAAACCAAAAGGTAAGCTGTAGCAGGGTGAAGGCCAAGGAGAGGGTTGCAGCCTAGTCAGGTTTGATTGCTCACAGATGGAAGCCAGAAGGAAGCTACTAACCTGCTGCAAATCAGCTGAGTATAAAGAACAAATCATAAATCAGTAAAGCAGGAACACCAGAGAAAGTGGTTCAACTGAGATTGGCCACTGTTGGAAACAGGATGCTGGGCTCGATGAACCATTGGTCTTACCCAGTATAACATGTCTTATGTTAAATTCTTATATTGCCATTTCCCTACTATAAGTTGTTCTGTCTGTTGTTGGTGTAATAACTCCAGTACAGAAATCAAATTTCTGTAATAACTCCAGTACAGAAATCCAGTACAGAAGGACAAATTTGCTGGTACAAAAATTCACTAAGCATTACTTTTTTGTATGATTGTGACGTATTGAAAAGGAATCTATACGAAAATCAAAAGCATGGGTGGGAAACAAAATAAAATATTGCCATTAAGCCCTGTGATACTCTTGGAGAAAGAGAAGCAGAGAAAATATAATTCAAAATGAAAGTTTTCCTTGACACAAGTCGCATTTGTGGCTAAGCACCAGATGGAGACATTGTTCAAGTTGTCTTACCTGAATTAACAAATGGGAGTGTGCACACCCATCTCCACCCACCTCCACCATCTCATTGCTCCGTGCATGGGTGATGGGTGGAGCGCGGGAGTGCACACACACCCCCAGCCACTGCCAGTGGTGTTCCCATAGGCACACCACCACCACCACCGGTGGCAACCCGTGGCATTCCTACAGATGCCCCCCCTCAGCACACGTGTGCAGTGGCAGGAAAAGGGCCTTAGTCAGCATTGCATGCAAAATGAAATAATACATTCCTGGTGCATGGTGTAGAGGCTATAGTAAGTCTTTCAGTTTATTTATTTATTTGTTGCATTTTTATGCCACCCCCTCCTGCTTATGCATCTCGGGAAGGCTAAAAACATTATAATAACAAATAATATCATAAAATATCAAACATTAAATCTTAATGTCAACATTAAAATAACCCAAACAAAAGAAATCCCCAACCCACCCAGCAAAGGCCCGGTGGAACAGCCAGGTCTTACACTGTCTACAGAAAGAGGGGAGGTCTACGGCCAGCCGGAACTCCAGCAGGAGGGAGTTCCACAGCCACAGAGCAGCCACCAAGAACACCCTCTTCATGGTCGAAACCCGGGGGACCTCAAGGAGGGTGCCCCCAGCCAACTACAAAGGCCAATCCAGGATCTGGAGGGTGAGGCGGTCCTGCAGGTAAGTGGGGCCCAGGCTATTCAGGGCTTTTAAGGTCAAGACCTTGAATTGGGTCCAGAAGACTATCAGCTGCCAGTGCAGAGAACGGAGCACCGGAGTAATGTGCTCACGACGCCTCGTCCCCCTAAGGAGACAACCCACCACATTCTGCACCAGTTGCAGTCTCCAGACCATCACCAGGGGTAGCCTCATGTAGATAGCGTTACACTAGTCCAATCTCACGGTAAAATGAGCATGGATGAGCGTGACAAGGTCCGAGTCCGAGACATACGGCTTAAACCATCGTACCAGATGTAATTAGCAAAATACCCCCTTAGCCACAGACGTCACCTGAACATCCAGGTGAAACTGCAGACTAGGAGCACCCCCAGACTACAGACCTGAGATACCAGGAGAGGTCAGACCCCTTCAATGATGGGGGCCATCACTCCCCCAGCTTTTTCCATAACTATCACCTCCATCTTGTTGGGATTAAACTTCAGGCAGCTCACCCTCATCCAGTCCCCCCCAGCTGACAGAAACCAGGCAAGCAATGAACTGCCGGGCCTCGGTCTGATGAAAAAGAGAGATACAATTGGGTGTCATCAGCATACTGATGACACCTTACACCAAACCCTCTGACGACCTCCTCCAAAGGCTGCATATATATGTTGAAGGAGAAAGAGGATAAGATGGAACCTTGCAGGATTCCACACGTGAGGCCCTGGGGACAAGATGAACAGTCACCCAGCAACACATGCTGAGTTCTCCCAGCCAGAAAGGAGCGGCACCATTCAAGGACAGTCCTGCCCATTCCAGCTTGGTTCCGCAACCGAGCCACCAGCAACTCATGAACAACGGTATCAAATGTAGTCGAGAAATCTAATAGAATCAATAGGGTTGAACAACCCTGGTCCAGCTCTCGGGAGAGGTGATCAACCAAGGCCACAAGTGCAGTCTCAGTGCCATAACTGATGAGCCACCACTCACTCAATAACCTTCCCTAAAAAGAGAAGGTTAGAGACCGGCTGATAGCTGGCCAATGATGGGTTTTTTTGAGCAAGGGCCACACCACCGCCTCTTTGAGGCAGTCCGGCACCCTGCCCTCCCTAAGGGAGGCATTGACTATCACGGCCAGCAACAGCCCCCATGTCTCCCGACTGACCTTGACCAGCAAGGATGGGCATGCATTCAGTTCACAATAAGTTGCTTGAACAGCCCCAAGCACATCCCCCGCATGAGAGGGTGACATGCATTGAAATTGATCCCATAAAACAGGACATGATGGGGCTTCGACTGCCTCTGGTTCATCCACTGTTTTGTTTAGTTCTGTAAAGCATCTGCTTCAGGGCCAGAAATCAATCTCTAACTAGCAGAAACTGGGGTGAAACCTCATTGAGGTGGATTATTCTACATCTGCCTATTGCAGGTGTTTTGCACTCCCTCTGGAGTACCAGTTGCTGGCCTACATGGGGAACAGAATACTGGGCTAGTTGGACCATGGGTATGATCCTGTATGCAATTCTTATTTCTTATGTGCCATGTTTGTATACCGTTAAAATAAAATAATAATAGCGGCCCTGCTGTTTGTGGTGGGTGCTGCTTTGCTGTCATTCCTGCTGAAGTGCGAGATAGTAAATGGCTGGGGAGGGGCAGTGAAAGTTAAAATCTCATGTCACCAGATATGTTGGGCTGCGGGGGAGCAGGAGGAGCTCTCATCAGAGGCATGAGCTCTCCAGGAAGGCTTAAAAAGTGAGCCTGGCAGAAAGCCATTGTCTAGCCAGCTGGGGCAGAGAAAGGAGGCACATGGAACCATTTACCTACTGTAGGCAGCAGCTGCTCACCCAAGCTAGGACCAGAAGGATTTTTTTTTCCAGAGTTGTAATTTGCATGTAAATACTAACAATAGAGCTTTTTCACCCTCTTCATTCTATGTTTGTTGGTCAAGCAACCTAAGAGACATTTAAGTATGATTTGGAATGTTATTTGTTTGTTCAAACTCAGCAGGAATGTCCAGTGCCCAGAATGACAGTGAGCAAACACTGGAGCAGGTATTTGCAAGATTGTGAGGCATCTCATTGTGAGATGAGGGGTGAAGGGTAGAGCGGACTGTGACTTACTCAGGGGGAAAGGAATAGCTTTCACCCACAAAGCAGTCTGACGGCAGCATTCAGACCTTTTTCTCATCTCTGTGGCGGTCTAGGACAAAGACACGTTGGGCATGAGGAGGGCATGGCTCCCAGCGGAGTGGCATGGGCTGATGAGTCTCTGGCAATTCAGGACAAACAGCTCTGTGTGCAGTCACAGGGTAGGTAGTGTGACTGGATACTTGTGAAGTGGTTGGCATCAATAAAAAGTGGTGGCCTTTTAAACCCCCGTAATGCTGTCCTTGCCTTCTTCCATGTGGTGCAGCAGTATTAATTATCCACTAATCAATAATTGAGATAATGATTCTGGTTCATATGTAGGCTACCAAATGTATTAACCCCACACTTTACTCTGGGCCATCTTCCCATCTGCAAATTTGAGTAATAAGATACTTGTAAGTTTCAGAGCCTGTAAATAAATTGCAGCTAGGCAGAAACTCAACTTCAAAGAGTAAAGCATTATTAGCTAATGAATTGTGACAATTTTGGAAATACACATCTTTAGATGGAGTCCCTTTTGATTTGTTTTTCCATTTTAACGGATGTTAAGCTAAATTGCATACCACAGCTCCTGTACAAGCCACAGGATTTTCACTGTTGTAGACAAAGCTTTTCTGACATTTTTACTGTGCCTGAGGGGAACAACATATCTTGTGCTTAAGTGGAGTTTTCAGTTGGTGTAAACAGCAAAATGAGTTAAAAGCGTCTACCTTATGTCTCAAAACACATTCTGAGTGTGTCTTTGGAAAGATGTTGTTGTATTGCTTGCATTACAAATTCTTCAATTTTTCCTGCCTGTTGGTATTTTGTAGTATTCAACTGCTCATACAAAAACCATTCTTCAAAAACTATTCTTCTTTAGCAACATTTTCTATATATCAGAATGAATTAAGTGACAATGCACCTTCCAAATGTGTTGTAACACTAGCTTATATTTATATGGTCTCGTCGATTAAAATATCTGGGCTGCCCTGGTCCCCTGTGTATCACCAAGTTTCCTTCTCTTAAGGAGATGTTTCTGGTTAAACTATGGGTGATTTCAGACATTACGCGGTCCCTATTCACCACAGTGGATTCCCGGTGGGGGTGAACCGAACAACCACCCCCCATGATCAAAAAAAGCCCCGAACACACGTGACGGAACCGGGACCACAGCAGGGAATCGGGCCGGCAGATCACGGGCTGGGGCAGCGCAACGTGACGCCGATTCCTGACTGTGGTCAAAACACCCAGAAGGCGCTGGGTCAGCCCGTCCCGGCTGCTGCTGCTGCTACTGTCCCTCCACCGCCTCCAGGTGCAGCACGACCACCTCCGCCGCCGCCCGCGCCTCTACTGCCGTCTCCTCCACCTCCTGCTTCTCCCTTGCTCTCTCACCCTCCACTCACCTCTCCCTTCTGCCTCACTCCATCCCACCCCGTCCCCCTGCTGCTGTGTGCCCTTTAAATCTCCCTCCGCTGCCTGTGTTGTTGCTCGTTGCCTGGCAGCAACGCTGCGTGCTTTGTCCCCAGCTGGGAATAATTTCCTTTGATTCCGGCCGGTGGTTGCTGGCCAGACGTTACTTTTTGTTGGTTCCCATCGGGAATCTCTTTGACCATGCTTTTGGAGATGGTCTGGTGGGGAGCTCCAGAAGCGTGGTTGATTTTGACCCCATGTAGGTTTTGACTGTGGTGAACATCTGGCGGCTGCTGAACAGACGTTCAGGGTGCTTTGGCCCTGCCGCGAGATTGACCGTGGTTCACTGTGGTTGAGCATGATCTCGTAACATCTGAAAATACCCTATGTTCTAACCCATCAACAAAATTCCGAACTGGCTCTAAGAGTGCAACGAAGTACTGCCAATTACCAATAGACCAATCACCTTGCTCCCTAAACCAATCAATGCTTGCATGGTGGGGGAGGTGATAACCCAGTCAATCAGGTCCAATCAGAGCTTCCGAGAAAAAGTCCTTCCTGGCCCCAACTCAGCAACCAGTTTTCACTCACAGTACTGCAAAGAGAGTGGGTGGGTGGGTTCACACATCCAGTTCTTTCCCATGGCAGGCTGCGAATGCCAAGGGGAACAGCTTAATCTAAAATGGCACCCACAAAACCCCGCATCATGAGGCTCTTCATTTACACCACTGCTGCATTGCCAGGGCAACCCCTGCCAAGGGCTCCCCTCTAGTGCAGTCATTCACTGCAACACCCTTTCTCCTTCCTCCTGAATGGAAGGGAGTGGCACCAAATCGCCCTCACTCCCACCAAATCGCCCCCATTGAAGGGAGCAGAGGGTAAATATATTGGGACACTGAGATTTGATAACTTATCATTAGCCACTGGACAAAAAACTGATACAGTAAGTCAAATTGACCCCAAACTATTGTAAAACAAAACAGTCCCGATCCAAGGGGTGCATGTGTGCATGCCAGGCATGATGTGCACAAACAACAGGTATAGGCAGTGTGTGCATGGTGTGTGTATTGCAGACACTCAGTGAGCACTGTTCACACACTGGGCATGCCCCAGACATGCACATGTTGAGCACATGTTGTGTGTGCACTAAGTGCATGCCAGCACATGGACCTTGAATCAGCTGGCAAAACTTTTCTACTTCTATTAGAAGAGCTCTTACATTAAACAACTGACTTGTGCTGTTTTTCTGAGTGTTTATTTAAAATAGGTCTCCTTGCATGTCAGTTAGGATTTCACTTCAGTGCTCATGATTCCTTGTTTGACACAGGATTAGATCATTATTTAGATGTGAAAAACTATATTACGTGTTGCTTCTAGGAAGAAACTGCTCCCTCAGAATAGAGCATGGTCTCTATCACTGCATAGCCAGAGGAGATAATTGATTTAGCCAATCTCAATTGTAATGTCTGTCACGATCAGCAGGAAAGCTCAGAATTGATGGCTTCTTCCAGACTGTGTCTGCTGCTGCAGGATACCATCTTGTCTCTGGAAATGTCAAAGTTGAAGACTCATGAGCTCACTGGAATATGATGCTGCTTTATCTCCTTGATTTGTGAAATTAACTGACAATTTTTAATGTATCTTCATGAAGCAGACTTTTGATTTCTCCTTTCAAAATCCAAGGACAGGAAATACTTATAAACACAACTGCTAGGAAAGACAGATTATCCAGCCACAGGCTAGGAAGGAGCATCAGAATGTATTATAACCACAAAAGTGAGCATAAAATTGTACTCCTTTGGAAGTGCAGCTAAAACAACCTGCTAGATCGAAGAATACGAGATTCCTTGTCACTGTCTCTTCTCTTTAGAAACAAAGCAGCAAGGGAGAAAAATCTAGGAAATATCTCTCCACAAATTTTCTAAGTTTCATTAGTTATCCATTTTGGTTTAGCACTGTGTTAAAATGCTACTGGGTAAGAACAGATGTGAGAGCTGCCCACTGCAGTCCACTTTGCCACACTGGGGCCCAGACCTTGCCTGCACGTTTCTGCTGGTGCCACCAGGTATTGGTCCAGGATTGCCTTGGGCCATGTTGGTGGCTAGCCTGTATTCTGACCTCAGGAAACCCCCGAAGTCACAGCCCACGCTATGGCCTGCTCTACTGGGCCAAAGCAGGCCACAGTGGGCTATCATGTCTGTTTGGGCCCGCAGACGTGGCCCGAGTCAGGTCCTCCATGACCAGCTGCCATGAATGATTGTCATTGGCCGCCATTACTGTCCATCATGGCGGGGTGCTGTGCATGTGGTAGGGCTGGTCGGCCTCATGTTTGGTGTGTTCCCCACCTTCCCTGGCTGCAGGCATGTCTGTTTGGTGCCCCAGTCAAGATCGTGTCCACCACAGCTACCCAGCCCATGTCAGGTCCCAGCTGTGCCAGCTGAATGTCCGATTTTACCCACTGAATTCCTCTCATAGAATGTATGGAATTTCTCTGTATATCTGCACTGATAAAGTATTTTGACCTGTTGCCCAAATTGTGCCATTGTGTAGGAAAACAGAAGGGGATGCTGAGATCCATCTGGTGTACCCAGACCTTCAGGAGCATGAATTCCAGGCAATCCAAAACAACCATTAGAGAGGTTACTGGAAGAATGGACAGCCTTATAGCAAAGTTTAAGGATTGTTTGGGATAACAGCAACATGTGTTTCCTAAAAGCGTAGTCTAAACTTGATGTCAGAAGTTCATCCTGCAAGGCTGAGAATCATGTTGTCGGCACACCCCAAGAAAGGAGACAGGATATCAATGCTTGTATTGAAATATGGCCGCACCCTTTATTAATCCAATTACAACAATTACAATTAGGTGAGGGGGTGACATTGCCTATTGTGATTCGGGTCCAGTATCAACCGTTAAAACTCAAACTCATTAACAGCAGAGGAGGTCTCGATATACCCTCGATAACCTCCTCACAAAATTAAGGCGCTGGTGGCGCTGGTGGCGCGGCCAAAGGGGACGTAGTCCTTCAGAACTTGAGTAAGGCATCAGGTGCCCACCAGTGGGGGGCCATACTATGCCCTACCACCGTGCCAGGCCACCCTTACCCCAGGGAACCAGCGCGTCGCCTACCATACTCTGCAATGCATTAAGCGTGGCTCCCCCATATGCCGAAACCTGCACGCCGGGCGGGTACATTTCCCGAAGCGATCGAATTCCCAGCACCGTCCCGCGCTCCCTGCCGCCACCTGCCTACCCCAGGCCTTTGCTGGGTCATTTATTGGGGCCACCCCTCCTCTTGCCAAGTAGTGGCCGCTGTCCGCCTTTGGTGCTCCACGCACATCATTCATGCAATTTAGCCAAAGGTCATGTGCATGAGTGTCCCATCAGAGACCTGGTGTGAAAGCTGCCCGATGCCGGAACGCCTCGTCATATCTTAACCAGGCACCGGGGGGGCCCAGTCTTGTAGGCCCTGCGGATAATTTCCCTGTATTTCAAAAGGATAGCTCCCTTATCAGGGAACATTTCCAGCAGCACTTCATGGTAGATCGCATACGCTGCCGTCCAATTGGCCCAATTCTGGTCAGCCTTGGGTCGCTTGTGTTTCTCCCTGTCCTTCTTATCTTCCTCTTCCCCTTGATCCACTATTGGATCACTAAATAACAGAGCGAAGAGGTCAACATACTCGCCTCTCCATATTTTCTCCCTCGTGGTGGGCAGCAAATGTTCCCCAATAGGCAAGGATAAACTGGCATACGTGCCCCTGAGCGGGGCGGGGGGACACACCCCTGATGTGGGATGACCCCCTGGCCGGCCCCACCGGGGGCCAACACCTGCAACGCGTGCTGGGGCTGGTATTGGACCCCGCCACCCTCCCAGTCGCCACCTGCTGACCTAACTGTTCCTGTCCTTGTCCTGCACCAGCCCAAGGAATGGTAGGGGTGCTCACTTGCACTCAACCCCTATTCCACCAAAGATACTGCGGGGTCTTTGTAGCGAGAGGGATTCTGCCCCCCCTTGTGACACCTGAGGGATTGTGGGTCCACCCATGCTACCCATCCCCCCGTCCTGATAGCCTGGCCCCCAGCATGGGAGTGGCTTCCCCGATGGGGCGGAGGTACAGAGCTCCAAAAAACCCCACGTGTTCCCATGCCCTATCGGCAAACATCCCCCCACCGTGTCCGTACCTGACTCAGCCACATGGGGCTGGGGAGGTGTTGCTTGCACCGCCTTCCTACTCGCTAGCGCCCTTTCAAGTGCCTCGATTCACGCCAAAATGCCGGGTTCATCACCCTCGTCTTCCTCATGGCTGCCATCCTCACTTCGCCTGTAATCACACTGAAAGGGAGGGTCACTATCATCCTGCACCTCACTCCCCCCGACCTTGGCATTTGCCCACTCTGCCAGATCCTGGTCAGGCCTGAGTGCCTGGTAGGAGGGACCTGCTGCTCTGCGGGGAACGCTCCGTGAAGGCTGGTCACACCATGTGACCCATGTGTCCTCCCTGTGGGCAACAACCCCGTCGTACCGCGCGGGGAGAACACTCTGCCTGGTACTCCGCCTGGGCGGTGCCACCCTATCCTGCTCACAGGCCCACTCCCTCTGCTCGCCTGGGCCCTGTCCTGTGCTGGGTACAGCTGGCAGTTCCTCTGCCAGGGCCTGCACTGCGTGGACTGATGGCATGGGAAACGATCCTGGCTCACCCACTTCCCTGACCCAATCCCAGCCTTCTGTTTGTTGCCCCCTGTCATGGGGAAACCTACCTGCAGCTGTCTGCTCCTCCTCACGCAGCAATGCTTCACATGCTGCAAGGCACTTTAGCGCTGCCCCTGCCCCTGGGGCCGAGTTGTGCTGACCCTTCTCCCCCCCCCCCCCGTGTTGGAGGCCCCATGAAGCTGGGGGGCAGGGTCCCTTGTCCCACTGGGGAACTTCCCCTCCCCCTTTTTCCACCAGGCCCACTGGGCCCCGGATCCCCACTGCCTTTTCCTGCCCGCTTCCCCCCTTTTTTGTTCACTGGGGACTGGGCCTCACTCCCAGCCCCCGACTTCCCTGCCGCCTTGGGGTCACGCTTCCTTGTGTGCCCCATTCCGTCGCTCTGTTCCGCTCCTCAAAAACACGTGGGGGGGGGTTCAAATCAAGCAGCGCTGCTGGGCCCTGCTACTCTGCGGGGAACGCTCCGTGAAGGTTGGTCACACCATGTGACCCAGCAGAGCCAATGAGAGACTCTTACTGTCATACTGCCAGCGAGGGTTGCTAGGCAACCCACGCCGACAGCTTCTCCCCACGGCCAGCTAGCTGGGAAGCTGCGGCGCAGCCTCCAGTCCCTGCCTCCTCCTGCCCTCCTTTCTTTTGGAGGGTGGGGGGCACGACAACGTCCCCACCGCCGCAATGGCGGCGGAGGGCAATTCTACAAAAGAAGTGGCATGTTACCATCTATTAAAAGGTACACCATTATTAATTATTTTTCAGTGCGTTCAGAAATTTGCAACATCCTGAAGAGTTATCTAGTCTACAATTTATTTGCCTTATTTTTCAGGGATTCTGAAGTGGAGATTTTTTTATGGAGCGTACAATTAAAGCTCGTCTCCTCTTTCTATTCATGATGTTTTCTATTCATGATGTTTTTCTAAGGTAACATACACAATATAAGTCCAGAGTAGGATCATACCAAATCCTGTGTAGGATTTTGTTCTACAAACAAGTTAGTGTCATTTTATGCTTTGTATTTTGTAACTTGTCCAGTAAATTTCTTCTTTAAAAAATACTTTATATTTATGTTTTGCATATAGATATAAACAAAAAGACAGTAGCTGAATTTCATGTGAAGGAAGGGATAAGCCCTGTGTAGATAAGTAAAAGTTACAACCTTTCCTTGTACTTCACTCCACTGAAACCGCTCTGGCTAAGATCACCAACGATCTTCTTGTGGCTAAATCCAACCGCCTTCACTCTATTCTGGTCCTTCTTGATCTCTCTGCTGCCTTTGACACTGTTGACCACTCGCTCCTGCTTGATTCACTCCACTCCCTTGGATTCCGGGACTCTGTCCTTGACTGGTTCGCCTCCTACCTCTCTGACCACTCCTTCAGTGTATCTCTTCCTAACTCCTCCCCCTCCTCTTCCCTACCCCTCTCAGTCGGGGTTCCCCAAGGCTCCGTCCTTGGCTCGCTCCTCTTCTCTATCTACACCCAATCCCTAGGCAAACTCATTGCCTCCTATGGTTTCCAATACCACCTATACACTGACAACACTCAACTCCATCTCTCCACTCCTTCCCTCTCCCCCTCTGTTCAAGCTCGTCTCACCAACTGTCTGTCTGATATCTCCGCCTGGATGTATCAACGCCAACTCAAACTGAACATGGCAAAAAATGAACTCCTGATCTTTCCTCCCAGTCCTTCCTCTCCCTCTTCCCTGTCAATTGCCATTGACAGGATCTCCATCCTCCCTGTACTCCAAGCTCGCAGCTTGGGCTTCATCTTCGACTCACACCTTACCTTCAAACCCTACATTGACTCCGTTGCCAAATCCTGCCGCTTCTCCCTCCACAATATTGCCAAAATCCGCCCTTTTCTTTTTGTCTCCTCTGCCAAAACTCTCATTCACGCCCTAGTCATCTCACGCCTTGACTATTGTAACCTCCTCGCTGGCCTTCCCCACTCCCACCTTTCTTCCCTTATCTCTATTCAAAACTCTGCTGCCAGGATCATCCACCTAGCCCGTCGCTCTGACCACGTGAAACCTCTCCTCTCCTCTCATCTCTCCACTGGCTCTCTCTTCCTGAGCATATTCTGCACAAGCTCCTCGTTTTCACCTACAAAGCCCTTCACAACCTCGCTCCCCCCCTACCTCTCTGCCCTCATCTCCTTCTGAACCCCTACTCGAGCACTCCGCTCCTCCTCTGTTCCCTCCCCCGCCCTCCCACGCCTCCCCTGCTCCGCCAGACGCCTTTGTCCCTTCTCCCTCACTGCCCCACACACCTGGAACTCCCTCCCTGCCCTCATCCACCTTGCCCCACCCTCCACACCTTCAAGTCCCTCCTCAAAACCCACCTCTTCCGCTCCACACTTCTGAACTCCTGCTAAGCATCCCCACCCAGGATTATCCCCCACCTGTTACCTGCAAACTCCCAATTTACTGTAACCAAGCCAAGAACGTGTACCTGAGCTCTTGAATCCTCATGAATGTTGCATATCTTGTCTCTCCCTCTGTTCTCCCCTTCGCTGTCTCCCCTTCCCCCGTCTTTAGATTGTAAGCTCTCAAGCAGGGACCATGTCTATCTTGTTCTTTGTAAGTGCAAGGTACATCGCTGGCACTATAATAATAATAATAATAATAATAATAATTAATAAACAAGAAATAAACATTAATCATTAACACAGTGCATATAACAGAGAGAGTTATTTATAATTGTGATTAATATGACTTCTTTGAAAAATGGAAAGTGAGAAATCAAATTGTTAATCCATTCTGACCAGTGTCAGGATATAATAATTCATCAAACTGTAAAAAGGTTTGCTTTTGAGGGACAGGGTCTTGAATGACTATTACAAAGAAAGCTGAGGTTTTGTGGCTTGCTAATGGTTAAAAAAACAGAAAATCCTGACCACTAAGGGGCCGTGTGAATTGTGTGTGTGCAACCCTTGCGCAACCCGCACACATTCCTTCTGTGGGGAATATGATGTGCGTGGAACTTGCACGCACATATGCGTGGGGGGTTACAATCAGCCTCTAACTCAACACTCAAAGTATAGAGAGAAGCATGGGAGACTTAAAAAGGAAGACTTATAAAACTGCCTTCTCTCCTCCCAGTCGGCTGTGGTTCTGGGAAACCCAGAAAGCTGAGGTCAGCCCTACTGAAAATGTGTGTTGTTTTTCTTGTCTCCCTTAATTTTGGTCCTGTAGCAGTGATATTGCATCATTTCTCTATTTGTTTCAATAAAGTCTAGCTTAGCGCTTAGTTTTTCAAACCAGGTCACTTATTTAACACTTAAATATAGAGTTAAGATCCTGAACTTTAGGCACCTATTTTTAAAGATCTTAGAAATGCTTCTTCAATAGCTCTAGTCCTTTATCCAGGCTTAATCCTCCATAGCATTCAAGTAATTGGGCTTCATTGTACTGTTAATAATTTGACATCAGAATCTAATCAGAGAAAGAAATTACTCTGTTGGGTGAAGCTAAGGTTCTTTTTTATTATTGACAATAGAACTCTTCCATTATCACAAGTAAGGTGTGCACAAGCATGTGAAAACTTTTATGGGAACACACACATGGATGTAAGGAAACATTCATTCTGGTTATCACAAATCATGCTTAAGTGCACAGTAATCCAGTCACAGGATAGCCACAATGATGAAGAAAATGCAAGTTGCATTGTTATCTCAGCAAGAAGCCATTACAGGAGAGAATCTGGAGTATGGAATCATGAATTTTGGAGCATGATCTCTGCTTGGGAGATCATGCTTTCATACTAATGGAGTTGAGTAGTAGGAAGTAATCATTTTCTGTTCTTTTACAAAGTTATTCAAAGAATATTTTTGTTGTAACTCCAAATGATTACCATATATTATCCTACATCACATAGTGTTTTAAAATTTGTTGTAGTGAGATGTTTGGGATTTGAGGGAAACAAGGTAAATTGCATTGTACTACATGACACACTGCAATTATCTGAAATGCTGTGATTTTTCATATTATTCAGTTTAATGTATCTAATGTGCTCCCCTATTTAAGTGTATTAGATTATATGTTACTGGTGTAATGGGTGATGATAATATAGGCCACCCTTATAAGCTACTCATTTTCATGACAGATTTTTCACTGGCTCCAAATGCATACATGTGCTCAAAACTACAAAAGAGAAAACAACAGAGAAGAGTGAAAAGAGGAATCCTCATTACTGTCTTTGTTTTAAACACTGTTAAGTGGGAAACAATCATTTCTTTCATGGGGTCACATACTGCCATTGCACATGCAGTGCATGAGATCGTCCATATCAGTCATATTATTATATTATTATTATTATTATTATTATTATTATTATTATCAAATATTTATATAGCACCAGCAATGTACCTGGTGCTTATTATTATCAAACATTTATATAGCACCAGCAGTGTACTGGTCATATCCAAAGCCCCAAAGCATATATGTTGTTAGATATACAATAAGATTAAAAGATAAAGAAGGTTCCTTTCCAATTTTCAGTTCTTGATAGGTGTGTATATTTTGGGATCTACAGGTCCAGTTCTTCCAGGGACATCCATGGTGGAGGGAATGTTGGGAATATAACTGGGGATACCACCGTGCCACCTCAGTGAGGGCATCTCCTAATTAGATGAGGAAATGTAGAATAGCATCCAAAGGCTCCCATAGCAGGGATGCAGTCTTAACCCAGAACCTGCAATGTTGCCTTAACATTGGGTCTTACTGCCCAGGTACAAATCTGCTGCAGGAAGGAGTGGCTGTTGGCAGCTTTCTTAACGCTTTAGTCTGAGGAAGACTTGAGGATGGCTTTGCCTCAACCTGAAAGTTGAAGTAGATAAGGACTGAGTAATGACAAATGCCTCAGGGCTTGAACCCCTAGGGAACCCTGGGTTTTATTTTGGTTGGGAATAAAAATGACTGTTGCCAATTTTAATCAACAGACTACTGTGTAAGGGTTGTGGCAGAGTAGGTCAGTAGGAGCACATTACACTAGTGCTTTAGTTTCAGCTTCGAATGGTTTTCTTTCTTTTTTGAAAGAATTTTAGGACCCCAGGGTGTGGGGGACAAGGCTACCTCTGTCCTCCCATTGCCTTTACATAATAATTGGCCAAGCCAATTTCTGGAAAGACTAGTACTTTATTTATTTATTTATTTGACAAATTTTTACCCTGCTTTTTCCTGCCACAGGCAACCCAAAGCAGCTCACACAGATGCTAGCTGCAATCTTCTTCCAGTCTTCCAATCCATAACCAATCAGGTTATGCTTCGCTGTACTTCAGACCTTTCCCCCTTAATAGTAGTTTTGGGGGGCTCTCCTGAACTTGAGGGCCTGGTACAACAAAATCCCCACTCCCCTCTCTTATCCATCCTGTTCCTTGACACAATTCATGGTGCTGGTATTTATCTTTAAAAGCCCTAAATAACTTCAGCCCTATTTATATGAAGACCGCCTGTTCCTCTATTTTCTACCATGATCCTTCAGATCAGCTGAGAACGAATTCTTGCAAGTTTCATTGACTCACCAAGTCCATATGACAAGAGCAAGTGTTCTTGGTGCCTGCTCTACAATTTTGGAACTCCATTTCCCTGGAGGTTCGCTAAAGCCCAAGTCTGAACATTGCTTGGAGACAATATAAGACCTTTTTATCTGGCCAGGACTTTGGCAGATGGGAGAAGGACTTATGGTGGGGTTGGACTCTTAGGAAATCTTTATATTGTAATGTATTTATGTGTTTTATTTTAAACTTATTTTTATATGCTGTTTTATATATTGTTACCTATCCTAAGCTTTGAGGACAAGGTGAAATTAGGGTTGGAACGGCAAGCGCAGCGGTAGTTTTTTCCAATGGGAAAAACTCTTCCACAATGAGTGGCACGGTGCGATAGAGATGTTCATTCCACTACTTTCATTCTACTACTTCCTGTGTTTCGCTACTTTCATTCCGCTACTTCCACTGGCTGCAAAAATAGCAGAACAATGTTTCTTCCAACAGTTTCAATCTTCCACAATTTCCATCAGCACTAAGTAGCAGAACAATGTTTGTTCTGACAGTTTCCGAGATTGTTCCAATAGTTTCTGAATTAGTGGAATTCCAGTGGGAAAGCTGCGTAAAGTTGCGGGTAATTTTGAAATGGTGGAATGAAATAGCGGAGTGGAAAAAGGAGTTGCCACTTCAACCCTACATGAAATACAAATCTAAATAATTAAAGAACTATTATTTTCAGTCAAGATCTCTTGAAATGTTTCTATAGCCCTTTTCAAATGGCCACAAGTGCGTGGGGGATGGGGGGCACCACAGTGGGTGGGCGGTGTGTGTGTGGCCCGTTACACATGGGATCTTTTCTTCTCCTGTTCAATGTGTATATGCAGCCACTCGGTGAGGTTGTAAGGAGTTTTGGTGTTTGGTGCCACCAATATGCTGATGACACCTCTACTTTTCATCTGACCCAGACCCAGCAGTCTCGGTGCTTACTCAGTGTTTGGTGGCTGTGGGGGACTGGATGAGGGCTAACCAACTGAAGCCGAATCCTGACAGACAGAGGTGATATTAGTGTGGAAGGTGATGGGGTTGGCATCTCCCATCATTGATGGGGTTCGCCCCCTGCTGGTTCCCCAGGTTCGCAGTCTGGGTGTGCTCCTCAATTCCCAGCTCTGCCTGGATGTCCAGGTGGAGGCTGTGGTGAGGAGTGCTTTTTGACAGTTACATCTGGTGTGGAGGCTTCAGCCATATGTCTCAGACTCTGACCTGGCCACTATCATCCATGCTTTCATCACCTCAAGACTGGACTATTTTAACGTGCTGTACATGGGACTACCCATGGTGATGGTTCAGAGACTGCAGCTGGTGCAGAATGCGGTGACCCACCTCCTTACCGGGATGGGCTGCCAGGAGCAGCACCAGCTGCCTATAGTCTTCTGGGCCCGATTCAAGATGTTGGTACTTACCTATAAAGCCCTAAATGGCTTGGGCCCTACCTACCTGCTGGACCACCTCACTCCCCAGGCTTTAGATCAATCCCTGCAGTCAAACTGGGGCACCTTTCTCAACGTCCCCCAGCTATCCCAGGGGCGACAATGGAGAGGGCATTCTTGGTGGCTACGCCGAATATGTGGAACTCCCTCCCAGCAGAGGCCTGGATGGCCCCGGAACTCCCCTCCTTTTGCTGAAGGTATAAGACCTGGCTGTTCTGCCAGGTGTTTGGCGAGGTCGATGGGTGGGGGGAGTGGGTTAGGGGTGTGGGGGGTTGGCATTTTTAATCTTCAGTGTTTTACTGTGTTTTATGGTTTTATTGTTGTTTTTATCTTTTTATAAATTATAAGTCACCCCGAGCTGCCTGTGGCAGGAGGGGCGGGGTATTACATTAAAATAAATAAATAAATAAATACGTTGCAAATACCCTTTTTTCACCATCAGACATTTGTGTCATCTTTTCAAATGTAGCTTAATTTCTTGTCTGGAGCAGAAATGGTTTAATGTCGCCTGATGCCAGTACCAAAAAAACCATACATGTTTGTAACAGGTTTGAGAACTCTCACTAAGTGCTGTCATCTGAATACTGTTGAAGAATAAAGAAATTACATTATGTGCTACTCAAAGTGCTTGTCAAATTTCTGTAGTTCAAGATGCCAACAGAGTACATTGCCAACAGCAGGCCCAGCTCACGACTTATTGTTCTGACTGTAAGCTGTTTGGTGCAGGGACCGTCTTTTCTGCACAAAGACAGTCTGCTTCCTAATTGGGGCTCTGAGACAATGTCATAATAGATCAAGTAATTAATAATAAAATTATGGTCTAGTTTAAAGGAAGTGTGTTTATCCACCTTCTGTGAGACTTAAGGATATGCTGAACTGTTTTACTGAACAAACTTGTCTTACTGAAATGGAACTTCCATCGTGTCTTCTTGACCATAGAGAGTATAGCATTGTTTATGTGCTTTCTGCAAATGACTATTGTTACTGTTGTAGTAGCATTCAGAAGCCAGCCAGATTGGAGTCTTCTTGTGTTACGGCCGCACTGTACAAACATAAAGAAAGTGATAGTCCCTGCCCTAAAGAACCTGCAATCTGAAACACAATTTTTCTGATATTTTTGATCAAAGATAAAAAGATCCAGCATGTACCTCCCAAACCTTCATAGTACACCTAATAAATTAAGATTGTCAAGTAAGTGACATTAATTATGCAATATTCTGTGGACTCTAGCTTCCCCTTTGACTTGTAGAATATAATCAACTTTGGTGTCAAGTACTTACTACCCTATCTGTTACTCTATTTATTATTTGTGTCATGACATCCCCTCAAAGCCATATCTTTCAGCTGTGATATGCCAAGTATAGCTTTGCTTCAAAAAATGCCGTTTTATAGTCTTACCTTTAAAAAATATATATTTGTATTGCAAATATATACCACTATTTACCAAAATGCTAATAATTTTTGTAGGGCCTGCACTCGACAACGCATGCTGAGTGGATCCTTTGAGGGACAGCCTGCAAAAGAAAGGTCAATCCTTAGTGTCCAGCATCATATACGTCAAGAACGTAGGTAAATACAGCCTCAAAAACTTCTAAGAAAGGCTTAAAATAAATGTGCTGGAAAGAGTTAAGCTTGCAGTACATCAAGCTTGAGTAAAACAGAACTGACTTGTACAGAGAGCTAAATTGTACATTTTTGATGGTAACAATAATGAAATTCATTGTAGTATAGAAATGGTGGAAAGGCCTTTTTATTTCAAATGTCACTTCCTTCACTGGCTACAGAAATATCAATTTAAAGATCAGAAGGAAAAGAAATTGGCTTATGTTAGACTGGATTAAAGACAATTGAAGAACATACAGGCTTCTGATGTAAGCAAAGGAAAAATGATAAGAATTTGAGATATGTATCTGGAGAGCAATGTTTCAGGGGCATAGCTACCATTGGACAAACAGGGACATTCGTCCCGGGGCCCATACTGGTTGGGGGCCCAATATCCAAGGTAGCTAAGCCACCCTCCCCCCAGCTTTTTTTTCCTCTTTTTTAAAAAATTGCCACCTGAGCTCACTGGTGGCCCTTCCAGCTGCTGCATGGGCCCCATCCCTGCCCACGTTGCAACCGTGGGCAGGGAGGGGCGCCATAAAGCAGTCTGTGTCAGGCCAGGTCACACTCACAAGCCTCATGGCTCAGCTCACCCGCAGCGCCGCTTTGTGGAGGAGTCCTCCCCATCAGTCTGGACCTGGTCCAGGCAGGGCTGGCTCTAGGGACACCCAGCCCAAGCGGGAAGGTGCCCAGCAGCGACTCCTCTCGGTAACTGAGTGGAACCACCGCTGGGCACCTTCCCACTCCAGCACTCCCTGCATCAAGCCAGCCCAGTCTGCCCACCCAGCCAACTCCCGGCTTCCAGGGCTAGTCAGGTGGGCTGGGGCAGGAACTGCACTGCTGATGCTGGCTGTGCTCAGCCCCAGCATGTTGACAGCGAGCCGCAAGGGACAGAGTGCACTGTGGGACCCACTTGCCGCTGGCTCAGAAGACAGATGGGCCCAGCAGCAGGCCACCAGCAGCATGCAGCAGACGCTGAAGAGAGCAAGTAAGTCCTGAGCACCAGTAGCCCACTGCCTCTAGGCTGGTTGAGCTGGGAGGTGCTCCTGGGCCAGCCGGCAGCTTCACCACCGGCAGGAAAAAAGAGGCAGGGGGGCCCCCAGACATTTCTTGTCCCTGGACCCCTCCCAAGTTAGCTACGCCCCTGCAATGTTTTATAGTGGCCATCATATACAAAGGTGAACATTTGATCTCAGGATTTATATCAATTTGATTATGATTGTTTCAGGTCACTAAGACACGGCTCCAACAGCCAGCGAATCAGCAGGGGGAAATCTCTTGAAACCTTGACCCAAGATGTAAGTCTGAGCGGAATTTAAGGTTACAGCTTTGGAATTAAGGGAAAATGAACATGCACTGCAATCAGTTAAATGCATCTAACACTTGCGTAATATTTGGCCGTTTTCACACAAGACACTCTCCAGCAACCCACTATACAGGTTGCAGGGCTGCAGTGTTGCCCTATGCATGCCCTGTAACATGTATAGTGGGTGGGTAGTGAGTGGAGAATGTCTTGTGTGAAAACACCCTTTGTTGCTAGTATATTCTCTTTTTATCCTGTGCACTGAGACCTTACAGAAGAAGGCAACAGCATTAAGGCCCCTTTTAAACAGACCAGGAGGGAGCTGCGGTCCATGGGGGTAGGGGGTGGGGTGGAGGCGGCGGCCCATCAGAAGGACACCCACCCACCTCCACCCACATCCATGCATGGAGGCACCTCCGTTGTCTCCAATGCTTTCGTGCGTGTAGGATCAGTGGAAGTGGGTGGTGTCATCCCCACCCACCGGCCGCAGCGGTCAGATGAACCCCATGCAGTTGCACATATGGGTTGGGGGGGGGGGGGGCATCCATGTAGAAGGACCTAAGAATAAAGAATATGTATACATATTACCGGCAAGGATAATAATTTAGGGTTCAATAATTCTTAGTAAACCTTAAAAGTATGGTTCTTTATCATGATACGATTACGTAAAGGAAGTTGGCCTCTTTTGCAGCAGCTGCAGCTTGTATTCACAGAGAGTTTCCCATGTGTGTTTTGAACACAGAAAGTATTTAACTTCTGACTATTATATAGTTTGTCTACTGTGGTCTTTGTACCTATATATAGCATGTAATAGGCCTATGTACTATGTGCTATGCTACTGTTATTTTCAGGGTTTTTTTCCTTGGACAATGGCAGTTTGCTGTAAGCCTAATAAAGATTTGAGATAAGTTAAAACCAATTTTCTGTACTACAAAAATGAATAAGTCTGCTGCTGCTTCTGTTGGAAGTCAACAGTTTGTGACTGGTTTTAATGGAAGCAGGATTTAGCTTCCTTTACTCCTTGGATCCTCATAAGAAAAAGAAATTGGTGGTCAAGCTGAGGGAAAATGTAGCTTATAAATGGAAAACTTCATGCATTCCTAGTGGAAAGGTATATTTACAATATGTTCCATAGCCTGGGGTGCGGAATAGCAGTCCCATGGATGCTGATTTTCCTCTGCCTGTGGACCAGTAATTCAGGTAGTCTGCTCAGGAAACTTGAAGAAGGATTTGCCTGCCTCCTTAGCACAAGTGTCTAGGGCAAGGATGGGGAACTCCAGACTTGAGGGCCAAATCCACCTTCTGGCTGGTTTATATTGGGCTCGTTTCCAATTTCTGGATTTGCCCCATGGAGCGAACCCCTACCCTCAAGCACTGTAAAAGAGTGAACTTCATGGAAGAGGGCATGCACTTAAGGATAGGAGATAAATCCATGTCATCTAATCAGGATCCTCCCTTTATGTCCTGTATCCTGGGTAGAGCTGAAATAGATAACCATAAAAATGGGTATACACATCAAAACTGTGAAGCTCAAACCATCTTGGGTGGGTTGGGCATTAAATGGTACCTGTTTATTGCCCAGTGAGTTACCCACATTGTCAAGTTACTGTTGCCATTTTTCTGTTTTGCATCATTTTACAATTTTTCCTTCTATTTTATTTTTCTGGCTATTTCTAGTCAAAAAATTTAAAAAGCCTTATTTGTGTGTTTGTGCAAGACAGCAAAAGTGATAAAACACAGAAATTTGAAAAGACACTAAAATGGTAGTCAAAACGGGTTGGTAAAACAGAAAATTGCTTGCTAGTTAATGTCAACACTGGTACTTCGAATAGTTGGTTACCTATCTCTGTATGTAAATACAAATTGAGTAACTGTTAGCTACCTCAAATTGCAGGCATTTCCTACAAGTATAAAATTTGCTAAACATTTAATCTTTACTCTTGATCACACCCCATAGCATCCATGACTCAATACCTATCCAGCTTGTATATACCTATACATTAACATTAAGAAAATTCATCTGACCTTTATAGGAACATTACAACTTTTACAGTTAAATATTTAATTCACTGTGTTTGCACAGGAACAGTAACTCAAATACCGATTGAAAATAAACATCCATGTAGTGTAATACATGCTGTACAGTATGCATAGCTTAAATTAATATGGTGAGTCTGAAAGTGAAGACTTCAAAAATTAAATGTTTGTATTTAAGATACAGCATCTTACCTTTGACTTAAAAGGGAAAAAAGGATATCTTATTTTTAAAGAATTGCTCTGTTTCCAGCATTCTAGCACAGTGAGGTACAGAAATGCACAGAGAGAAGACAGCGAGATAAAGATGATCCAGGAAAAAAAAGAACAAGCTGAAATGAAAAGGTATTTAGAATGTAAATGACAGATTTTTTTTTATATATATATATATAGAGAGAGAGAGAGAGAGAGAGAGTCATTAAATATATTGTGTGCTATTTTTAAAAGGAAAGTCCAAGAAGAGGAACTGCGAGAGAATCATCCATATTTTGACAAGCCACTTTTCATAGTTGGACGTGAGCACAGATTCAGAAACTTTTGTCGAGTGGTTGTACGAGCACTCTTTAATGCGTAAGTATATTGGCAATATGTAGGAACCCGCAGTTTAGCCATGTATTTTCTTTCACATCCCTAAGTTGTCATCCTCAACTCCTGGAAAACCACCCTAGGTGAGGCCATACAAGACAGGGAGGAGAGGCTACCATGCCTTGAGTAACCTTATCCCTCCCTGAACAGCCGGATCATGCAACATGGACGCAGTGCATCGTGTGGCAGGGCCCCACCAGATGTTCCCCCTGGGGAGGGGAATACAGCTGACTGCTACGCAACTCATACGCAGAAAAACTTGTAGGATGCATCACAGAGCAGCCTTACCCTAATTGGGGTAAGGCTGCCCAAGGCAGGCTACCCGTGTGGAGGGGTTGCACTTGCTCCGGCATGCGGGGAGCACCGCTGCAGGGCTATGAGCAGCGGGCACTGTAGCTCCTCGTATGTGGCCACTTCACAGCTGGGATCTCTGTCGGGTTGGGAGAGGAAGGTGGGGCAGAGTTCAATGCCCGTTAATGTGGCCGGCACCACAGCCCACCCCAGCTGTGGCGGGAGCTCCGAGAGCAGCCCAGCCACCTGGCTTCCTTGTGGGAGGGGTTTGCTCATGTGCCCAGCTCCACATGCTATCCCTGCAGTGTGGTGGTGGTGATTGCCCACCCTGGGGCTCCACAGGGATTGGGTCCCTGCAGCTCGTCTGGCTGCACCTCTTGTTGAAACCTTTCCTGAAACTTAGCTAGTGGCATTGAGTATATATAAGACAAACACTGTCCTACAAGCTGGATAAAGATAAGAGGAAAGAGGTGCGTGGTACTTATGCTTGTCTGAAGAACAACTAGCCCAGTTAACATCTGAAAGTTGTATATAAATAATAAGAACAATAATAATTCCTTATTGCTGTTATTATTGTATGAGTAAGTGAGAGAGTGGAGCAGCTAAGCAAGGACTATGTTGAGCACAAAGAGAAGTATCAGCAGGCAGATCAAGCCTTAGAACAGTGGAAAGTCAGTGTCCAGGTGCAGCTAAAATAGTCTTACATAAAATCCACAGTGTACTCATGGAGTCCTATTGTTGAGTCTGTGCTCATGGTAGGTAGGCATAGTCAGGGCCCCGAGCCAAATGTGAGTCTGAAATTCATGGATTTCCCACAGAATCCCCTTCCCCCCATGGAATCTCCTGCCCCACTCCTCCCTGCACAGAATTCCAGCCTGTGCAGGGGAGGAGCGGAGTAGGAGATTCCACGGGAGGGGGAGGAGGATGGAAGAAAGCTAAGGGCTGCATTGGGTGGGTGGGCTTCCGAGGATGGGCTCCCCTCCCACCCTCGCCAGTCTGGCAAATCAACTTACCAGCAGCATCGTTTTCATCAGCAGCTTATCCTGACAGCTCTCTAACTGGCTCCTTCTGGCCACTTCCTGGCCCCTCCCAACTGGGCCTCCCAGAGTGGTGCGGCCAGATGGCGTCATCTGGCAGCATTGCCCTGCGAGGTCCCGTGGCTCAGGAAACAGCCAGAAGGAGCCAGCTGGAGAGCCGCCAGGACAAGCTGCTGCTGACAATGATGTCACCAACGACAATGGCGAGTTGCTTTGCCAGGCTGGGGAGGTTGGGAGGAGGGGCAAGCCCTAGCAGCCCCTCACCCCCCACCCAATGCAGCCTGGCCCATGGCCAGGAACTGTGAGCACTGCCACTTCTCTCCCTCTCCCCAGTGCAGCCACTACCCCAGCCACATAATGCACTGCGCCGCATGGTCCGACTGCCCAGGGAGGAGTAAGACTACCCAAGAGCTGAGGATGGGATGGGTAGAAGTAGCGCTCAGGAGTCTTGCAGCCACAGCCACTGCCTGAACACAAGTAGGCTGGGGAGGGTGGTATTTACATCATTCCATCTAGCAAATTATCTCCTCCCTGCCCAAATTTCCCCCCACAGAATTTCCTCAGCTAGTTATGCAAGAGGATGGAAGTTTGATAAATGGGTTTGTGGAAAAGAGAGAACTGAAAAGGCAGAATGAAAATTGCGTTGTCTAGTAGGAGACTCATCCAACCCAGTCTGACTCAGCATGGTGGGGGTCGGGGAAAGGGATCCTTAAACTAACAACAACAAAACATAACTATCACAAGGTATTCAATATGGGCCTACCCCTGAGTGTTGCAGAGTACCCACAATTCACATTAAAGGTCAATGGGAGGTCTGTGGGTACTCCATACCCTTTTTTCATTGTCAGCCCATATAACCAGACTGATATTTTACAATCTGATGAACTTTGTAAGAAATAATTTGGGACTTTCACTCTACATTGCTGTAAATGGAGTTTCTCTATACCTAGGTTCATTGTTATTGAGTACTTGCGTATATCAGTATCCAAAAACTCCTTTGAGGAACAGTTAGGGTCATTGCCCATGTATCATACCTTGCTCAAACTAGGGGTGTGCATTTCATTTTCATTATTATAATAACAAAAATGAAATAGGAATTTTTTTGTTTTTGTTATTCAATAATTGAAATGGAAGAACATGATGAAAAAACGAGGGGGAATCATTTTGTTATTATGAATTAATAGGAAAAAAACTGAAAAACACATTTCTGGCTATAATGTCTTTATTTGTAATCCAATTTTGATTACAGTTGGTAGGTGTGTACCCTGAATGGAGGGCATTATGTGTGCCAAAATTAAGAAAGTTTGGATAAAGGGATCCAATTTTATAAGCGGTTGTAATTTGTTATTTAAAACAAAATCTGCATATACATTCCTGGCTGTAACATCTTTGTCTCCCATCTGATTTAGATGTATCTTACCAAAATTATACCTCTCCCAAACATTACTATCTGCCAAATTTCAGAAGGATTGGATAAAGGGTTCATATATCATAAGTGATTTACTTGTAACTGGATTTCTGGCTGTAATATCTTTGTATTTCATTCATTTTACATGGAATTTTGGAAATTTGTATCTCAGATCTTCAGCATTACCACTGCCAAATTTTAGAAAGATTTGATAAAGAGTCCAAATGTTATAAACAATTGAAGTGTTCCTCTTGAAGACTTTCGTTATTCAGGTAACTAGCACGTGCAGTGCCATTCAGAGACAGGCATCGCAGGGGCTGGGAGGAGGAGGCTGTAGAAGGGAGGGGGAGCAGCCCAACAGACTGATAGACACATTCACTGACCAGTCATGCTTCCACCTTTACAGGAGGACCAATCAGAGGTGGCTTCAAGGCAGGCATAGAGGATAGATATAAGCTGCTGTTCTTTGGTCCTGCTCTTTGTCTGTGGTTAGTTCTGGCTTTGATCAGAGCATTTTCTTAGACTTAGAATTTGCTGGCAGGCTTTTTGTGCGTGTGTGCTAGAGCTCACTGCAAGAGTTCAGCTAGCTACATAAATCCAATCCCCATGCACCTGGGGTGCTGCCCAATAGAGGTGTGCACCAGGGACCCATGTAGTTATTTGTTTTCATTTTCCATTTTTGTTATTTAAATCACTCATTTTCGTTTTCATAAATATTGAAATTTCCTTTTCGTTTTTGCTTTCCATGGGTTTCAATGGAAAACGCATTTGCAGCTGTAACCTTTTTGTTTTTCATTATATTTAGATGAAACATGGAGAGATTGTACTGCCAATGGAAGGCATTATGTGTACCAAATTTCAGAAAGATTGGATAAAGAAATCTGATTTTATAAGCAGATGAACTATGTTATTTTGCAAAAATCTGCATATACATTCCTGGCTGTAACATCTTTGTCTGTCTCCCATCTAAGGTGGATGAAAATTATCAGGTTTATACCCCTCCCTAAATTTACTATCTATGCCAACTTTCAGAAGGATTGGATAAACGGTCCTGGTGGTATAAGCAATTAACTTATAAACAACTTTGACTATAACAACTTTTTAGTCCAACCAGTTTGGCAAGGCTGTATCACACACCTGCAGGATCATCTCTGCCAAATATCAGAAAGATGTGATAATGGGTTCCAGTTTTATAAGCCTGGGCAACATATGCAGAGAATGAGCCTATGCCAGGGATTCTCTTATGTGTCACTGTGGTATATAAGATCCGTTTGTGATGCCAATTGGCCAGCCGAAAGGTCAACCAAATATCCTCATTCTGTGCTGTGACCATCCCAACTTCTCTCCCCCACTTGTTACTGGGAAGTTGGAAGTATGTGTTTAGGAAAGAGCCAATTGAGATAATGAAAACGTATGACATTTTAATAACGAATGAAATGAATAATGAAGACAAAAGAGAGTTACTGTGTATATCCATAGCTCAAATGCACAAATGCCAGGAAATGAATATTTTACGCAATTAACATTAATATCCTCTTATCCTTCACCCAGTCTGTCATCTCGTACAACTACTAGACACCACAATTTTAATTCTGCCTACTCAATTCTCTCTTTTCCACAAACCCATTTACCAAACTTCCATCCTCTTGCATAAATAGCTGAGGAAATTTTGTGGGGGGAAATGTTGGGCAGGAAGGAGATAATTTGCTAGATGGGATGACATAAATCCAGAAGAACTTGGGGATGGGGGCAGAGTTAAGACTGCAGTGTATGGTCTGTGGTGTCTAGTAGCTATGTTGTTGATGTAAACCAGAATATTGTAGGTGAAGGAGAAGAGAATATTACTCTCTAGTGGTGAAACTTTTCATTTCCTGCATTACTGAGATGAGAACAAGTGTTCCCTTCGTGTCAGGAAATACCTAACTTTTGCCCTCTTCACGCAGGCACGGGTGCATAGGGTGGGCAACGTGGCAGGTAGGGGTGCGTTTCCACGGACCCGCACCCACCTCCACCTATCTCCACGCATGGAGCATCGGGCATTGACGCCCATTGCTCCATGCGTGGGTGATGGGTAGAGGTGGGTGGAGCGCCGGAGCGTGCACACACTCCCACCCATCGTCTGCGGTGTTCCCATGGGTGCCCCCCCCATCCTGCCCACACCTACCACGGCATTCGCATGGGCACCCCCCACCCGCACACAGTGGGGGTGGTGGTGTCCATGTGGAAATGGCCTTTGAGGAGCCCTTTCGACTGTTGGTTGGTATTTCCCCACTGATCAGCGATTCTGCACTTCCGCCGTTGCAAGATCAGTGCCAGCAATTTCCCATCATTTCCATCATTTTCTTTCACTTTGGGGTTTTTTTCTGGGACTTTCTGGGACTGTTCTGGATTTTGGGGGAGTTTTCGGGACAGTCCAGGAACTTTCAGGACTTTGGGGGACAGTCCCTTATTGTCAATTTCCGACACTCATGCATCAGTTTCCAGCACTTTTGTGTCACTTAACTGGTATATAACACATAAGCATAGTTGGTAGCAGCTCAGTTCATGTTATATTCAATTATTGAAAAATAGCAGAAAATCCAATAAGTTTCCTCATCATGTGAATGAAGGCAAATGACCTGTTTCCAACGGAAACAGCATTTGCTGTGATTGCTTGTTTCAGGCCTAATTTCCTGCCTTTTGTAGGTTTGTGTCAAGGTATAATGTATGGGCAGCAACCCTAATTCTTTTACAGTGAAGATTTTTAATATTAATTTCCTAGCAATCTTTTTTTAATACCTAAGGATAAAACTGCCAAGGAAGAGGAGACAGTTTCTGCACAAATAATTAATAGAAATAATATGAAGATAGGGAGAGCTCTGTGCGATAGAAACTAAGCTGTCCCAAAGCAGAGCAGCTGAGCAACAGCAGAAGGGCCCTTTCAGGGCACTAACTGTAAACTCTTTATATGACCAAGATGCAGTCTGTCTACCAAAGTAGATAGGCACAGCTAACACTAGCTCTGGTAGCGTTCCTGGTGGACCTTAGGAAAGGAAGTGCAAAGGTTGGATGTTGAAGGCTCTTATAGGCAGAGAAACTATGGACACATCAGAGAATCAACCGCACAGGAGGCAAACCCTATATTAAACTTACGAATGCAAGAAATTACACCCTCAGTTTACCACACAGATTTGAATTTTACCACAGATTTTACCACAGATTTGAATCCTTGTCTCCTGTGAGCAAAGCTATAGGAGTAACAGCGTGAGTGTTTCAGTCACCAGCCAGCATGGGAAGGACTCTATATAGTACCTGGCAAGCTAGATAGCTGTTTGTAAAGGTGCTACAGGTGCAGTTGTGGTGTGAATGAGTAGCTAAGCTTTGTCCTTGCTCTGCCAGGGATTATGGATTTTAGCATTTTGTTTCCTTCCTGTTACCTTTTTTAACAAAAAGAAACTCTCAGTTCCTATTGACCCTGATGGATGCAGGATGCAACCGGAGCTGTGAAAGTATGAGCTTCTCCTTCATTATTAAAAACAAGACATAGGGGTTTTTTCCTGCCCTTCTGGCTGATGGATTTTCTGGTGTTTCCATATTACCTATAGGAGCCTTGAACCTGCAACTTTTCCAATTCCAAAGCTCCACCTTTACAAAGCTCTACCAGGAGAACTACTTATAGCTGCTGCTATCTACTTTGGTCATGAGGATGGCGCAGTACATTGGTCATATAAAGGGTTTACAGTTAGTGCCCTGAAAGGGCCCTTCTGGTGTGCCTCAACTGCTTTGCTTTGCTTGCTTTTGGGACAGCTGTGCCAAGGGGCCTAGGCTCTGTGCTGCCCCCTGCTTGCCCCAGTCCCCCTCTAACAGCTATTTTCTATTGTGCCTAACAGCTGGCTTATAAAATTAGCAGGCATTCTCACACACATGGGTTTTCCTCATGTGAAAAAACAGATAGGCAAGTACTCATCCTCATTGCGAGTATAGGGTTGGGTACTCATGGATATTACTCACAGCAGGTCATAATTTCACTACTCATTTCAGCTCTAGACTACATCTTGGCAAATGGGGTTCACACTAAGCAAAGAATGTGCCCAACAGGTTTTATTTTATATTACAGTAAGCTGTATTTTATATTACAGGAGCTTTTAGGGAAATGGTTTGAAAGATAACCTTTAGTCAAGTGAGTTTTTCTCTGAAAACCAAACCAAAACTGAGGCTGGGATCCACAAACCACGTACTCTGGAGGGCTTCAGTGAAACTAGACTAGACTAAGTAATTTGTGGATTGTGATCTGAGTAAATTGAGCTGGTGGTTTAAAAAGCTGGTCTCAGACAAATTTCAAATCTAAAGGTTTCCAAGCCCATCTACAGCAGTCCTACTCCGAGACCTATGCTATAAATGTTGCCATTTTCCCTATGTTTTGATGGGTAATTTATTTTATAATAATAGGAAAAGTTAAATTATTTTTTCAAGATATTGCATTTGGACTTGAATCCATAAATCTATCATGGATTATTAGTAATGAAAAAGATGTGGGCTCACCTTGAGGTAATGGATGTGCACAATTATTAGAACAACGGCCACTAAAATGTAGTTGAGGAATTCTAATTGTCTCTTGTCTTTTATAGTTCTAAAACAGACCCTGTGACGGGAGCAGTGAAAAATACCAAGTACCATCAACTTTAGTAAGCATTGCAAAAACAACTTTGCTTCTTCAACTACGTTTTATATGGCTGTGTGTACAATACTGTTTAGATTATAATTTTTCTAGTTGGGTGTTCATTTATTGTCTTGTTATTTCCATAGATTTCTTCTGAGTATCTGATGTGTTAAAAATCCTTTATTTACATTTTTTTCTTGTAGAGTTAAATGACTCTTTGTAAGAAACGCTTCACATGTATTATATGTTGTGTAGATATTTGTTGGTGGTGTTTGCCTCTAGCAATTGTACTTATTTATTCTTGCCAGTGATTTGCTGGGATTGGTGACGTACCTGGACTGGGTTATGATCATTGTTACTATTTGCTCCTGCATTTCCATGATGTTTGAATCTCCCTTTCGTAGAGTTATGCACGCTCCAACACTGCAGGTATCCTTGCTGAATCAACTCACATTTAATGAAGCAAAACAATCTTCTTTTTTTTTTTTTACCACTTATTATTACTAGATGATGATTGATCTCTGCTTTGATTTTCAGATTGCTGAGTATGTTTTTGTAATATTCATGAGCATTGAGCTTAATCTGAAGATTATGGCAGATGGCTTGTTTTTCACTCCAACAGCTGTCATTAGGGACTTTGGAGGAGTCATGGACATATTTATATATCTTGTAAGTTTGACTAGAAAACTCGTAAATAACATGTTTTGTTTGTTTGTTTTCATTTCCCATCCTACTTGTACCTATTGTTTTTATTGAATGTTTGGGTCTTCATTTAAAAAAATAAATAAGCATGGACTTCAATCTGCAAACCACTTGCTCTGAAATCAGTGGTTTCTGGATCGCATTCTTGGAGTCCACATGCAGTACTAATGAGAGTAATTTCTATACGGTTCAGTGGCTAATGCTATAAGGAAATCCTGACAACTGTGCATGCAAATGTATATGCATTATGCAGACATCCCAAGTACCTCCTGTCATGTCAGTGTTTGGTGATCACATGTGCTAATGTAAGTTTTCCATTGTACAGATTTATTTTGTACACAAGATTTCATTTCTTAATTCCATACTTGTGGGTCAGACCCTTGGCCTCAATACACCCCCCTTTACTTACAAGACTCCTCCAGAAATATAAATACACTGTGTCTGACTCTTCGTGGTTAATTCCTTTCTGCCATTCTCATCTAGTGTAAAGAATGTTGCAGGGGCCATTAACAGTCATTGGAAATTCCACTGAATCATACATTGGTTACTCCTGGGACTAGCACAAAAGAAGAGTTTCAAAACATCAGTTTTCCCCACCTTTATGCCACAAGTGTGATGCACCTGAAAAACATAGGCCAGAGATTCTCACACTCCCCCCACCACACCCATCCTGCTTGCCTTATCCCCTTATCCCCATCCTGACTTCTATCCTTGCCTGGCCCCAGCCCACTTATTCCCTCTTGCTCAGAGGACAGAGTATCACTACCCCTGCTCTCCACTGATTATTAGAAATGACAAGCAGCTGTGTCCTCTCCAGTCCATAGCACATGTCCCAGCCCAGAGAGCCCGGTGAGTTGCAACACGCTGGTACTGTGTTGGCAGCTCACCAAGGTGACATGGCATACAGTTTGGGAAACACTGCCTTAGCCTTTATTATACTTGTGAAATGCAAGAATAGGGGATGAAACCCTGGAGCTGTTGAAGCCAATAGGAGCTTTGCATTTAACTTTACAGATGCAACAGCATTGCCCACCTTTGCTCCTTTGGCAAAACACGGTGTCCATCTACGGCTGGTTTTACACGGACTGACCCCCCCCACCCCGCCGCTCAGTGTTTGGGCAGGTGTGCGGCGGGGGGGCAGTCCATGTATATGGCCGCCGGTGGGTGGGGGAATGGGTGTTTGGCGGGTATGCATCTGTGTAAACGCCACGGGCAGTGGGTGTTTGTGCATGTACGCTTTCGCTGCACACCCACCAACACCCGCCACACACTTACCCATACCCACCTCCACCAACGGAGCCCTCCAACAGAATGGAGGATGCTGTGGAGGTGGGTGTCGGTAGGTGAAGGTGGATGTGTGTCCATGTAAACGGGGACATACACACCGCTACACCAGCCGTGCCGAAACACCCACCCCCCACCCCGGTCCGTGTAAAAAAGGCCTATGTTATTGCATAGGAATACAATAAATAATCATACAATTAATAATAAAAGACTACAGCAATAGCAATGAAATCATGGACCAAGGCCATTTTTCAATTGGGCACAGCTGGGGGTGGGTGGGTCCATGTGCCCCAGTGCACATCCGGTGAGTGGGGAGGGAATCAAATGGAGCAGCCTGGGTTTGGTGTGTGATCAGTGAGCGCCCCTACCCCCTCACAGTGCATCCCAGATTTTTTTCTGATACTCCGTGTGTGGGCGTGGGGGCTGGGGGATGGGTCATGGGGGCATGTGCCCACCCACGCCACCTTCAGACAGGCGCTCAGGTGGATGGGGGATGAGTGGACCTCCGTGGGCAAGTCTCGTCTAAAAATGGCCTAACACTGTATGGTACAAAAAGACATTTACATCTGAGCTGAGAAAATTAATTTCTTAAGTGAAAAGAATTTGGTGAGTTTGATTAAATCTTGCAGAGATTAGTCAGTAATTGTATCTTAGACGTGTTACATGTAGCTTGTCACAATCAATTTGTATTCAAAGTTTGTAATTACGTTTAAAAAAAAAAAAAAAGCCCTGGATCTGAAGTCAGGAAATTAGTCCATTTCTCCAAATTACTCCAAGCGTTCCTCTCTTTTTCTCTGTTTGAAAGAAAACTCAGTATTGTATCGAAGTCTTGTTTAAAAAAAAACAACAAAAAACCAATATCTTCAAAGGATGTTAAAGAAATGTAATAGCATCTGTTACTCTTGGTTGGGTATTTTCAGACGTTATGGGGCCGCTTGGCCCCGTACTGAAAACAACCCTTTCATTCCCCACCGGGGTCACCCCGTCACGCCATATCAGACGTGCCGGGGGGATCCCAGCGGGGAATATGGGAGGGGGCAGGGCCGAGCGGCGCAACGTGCGGCCGCATGGCCCCGCCCCCTCCACGCACTCCGCCGCCCGCCCTCCAGGGAGACGGGCAGGCAGCGGGGCCACTGAGGCCGCTGCGTCGGGCTGGATGCGCAGCGGCCCGAGATCCCGCTGGTGATCCCGGGCCATGGCACCCGACCAGACGATACGCCGGCGTTCACCCCGGCGTGGGATTGCATTCGACACGCGGTGGCCGCCAAACAGACGTTCGAGCCACAGTGACCACAGGTGGGTATTCACCGTGGTTCACTGTGATCTCGTAACGTCTGAAAATACCCGTTGTCTTTGGAAGATATATTTAGGAAGTTTATAAGTAATTATAAACTAGTAACTTTACTATAAGCAAATCAATTATCATTTATTTACATCATGTTTCTCAGCAATTATCAGCTTGATCCTGCAGTCCTTGTGTACCTACCCCCAAATACCCTCTTCCTTTCATTGCCATGTACAAATAATATATTGACAAAGGGTTTATGGTAAAAACAAACAAGACACTTGCGAGCCAGTGTAATGTAGTGGATAAGGTGTTGAACTTGGTCCTAGGAAGCCAGGGTTCAAATCCTGCGCTAGCCATGAACTCACTGGGTGGCACTGGGCAAGTCACAACCTCTTAGCCTCAGTTCCCGCATCTGTAAAATAGGAATGTGTATGTGCCTGTGTTCCCCTTACCCTTGTCCATCTTGGATTGTAAACCCACTGGGCAGGAACCTGTCTCCAAAAATCTGTGACTGTAAAGTGCTGTGTACGATAGTCCACACCAGATAGGTGTTTAGTAAGTGTTAGTTGCCCGTTTATTAGATGTCCATCAGATTTTAGCCCATACCTGCTACATGGCCACTGCCCACTCACAGTGTAGTCCAGGGACATTGCAGGAACAGTGTATTTGGCCAACATGGCCACATCCTATCAATTAGGTTGCACGCAGCCTCATGTGCATACAGTCACTGATGAAAGCCTAGAGCGTCCAACAAGTGACTGTTTCTCGGGGGACGGAGGGAGTGCAGCAGGGAAGAATGCCTGCTGTATGCGGTTTGTTGTTCTAAAATCTGTGAGTGGGGGGTGTGCAGATCCAACACAGATTCTAGCAGGCTATCATCTTGTTTATGAACACCCTTAGAAATGACCAACAAACATTTAATCAACAGTCCAAGAAGTTACTTACAAAACACTATGATGCCTTCTGCTGCTATACTTATCGCGCACATGATTCATGCCTTTAATGCAATTAATGTCAGTTAGTTGTGTATTAAGGTTTTATTAATATACCTTGAATATAAATTGTGCCTTTTTCTCTCTCTTTATCTCTGAATGGGTGTGTATAAAAAGACATCAATATAATCTTGCCCATTTTTCAGGAATACTTTTCTGTTTGGTCTGTAGTTTACTTTTGGCATTATCTGTGAAATAGAGCATTGCATTCTGACTTGCTTTTCCCCCTTTTCAAAAAGGTAAGTTTGATATTCCTTTGCTGGATGCCTCACAATGTTCCTGCAAAATCTGGAGCACAGCTCTTGATGGTGCTACGTTGTCTCCGACCCCTCCGAATCTTCAAACTAGTGCCTCAGATGAGAAAAGTTGTACGAGAACTGTTCAGTGGCTTCAAGGAAATCTTTTTGGTAGGTACTGCTTATTTTGCTCCTATTACAAAATAAAGTTAGAGATGTGTGACACTATAAAAAGGTATTATTTTTTTTCTTTATCTTTTTATTTTTCAAATTTGATACTTTCTCAGTTGTTTTATCAGTTACATTCTGAGCATAACAGACAGAGAAAATGCGTTTTATAACAAAGGCCAACTTTACACGGATGGGGTGGAGGGAGGGATGGGTCTGCTGCCGAGGTGGGTGGAGGTGGGTGGGTGTCCTTTCCCATGGACACACACCCATCTCCACCCACAGAACCTCCTTCATTTTGTTAGATGGCTCCATGGGTGGAGATGGTTGTGCGTTGGGAGTATGCATGCACCTCCACCCACCGACCATGGTGTTCACAGGGTTAACACTGGTAGAACACCAATCCACCCACTCACCGATGCGTTATTTCAATGGATGCCCCCACTGGTGGAACACCCTCCTGCACACCCAGCAGGGGTGGAGGGGGGTGGGGCGTCTGTGTAAAAAATGGCCTAAGACATGCAAAGTACAACAAATGCCAGTAGAGAAATATGTGATAACAGGTCTAAAAAACTTTTTAGAATATTTAGCATCTTGAAATATATATTACGTACAAGAGGTTGATGACATATGGGGGGGTGATGACAGATTTGGGATCCAAAAATATTTTGGGGGGTTTATGTACTTATTTTATGTAATAAGGGAGTTTATAATGCGATTGTGGAACTCTTTATTTATCACATACAATACTTGCATAGTAAACAGAGGCACTCCCTGAGTAATTGTATTATTACTCCTAATTTCCATAGTGTAGAAAACTCCTGCAAAGGGTTGGAGGATGGTTTATTTATTTAAATTTATATCCTTAAAGCTCAGGTGGCTAAGATGTATTATTATTATTACCACAGCAAACAATAAAAACCTGTAGTGAATCCACAGTCACTTTCTAATCAGGGATGGGTGGCAAAGGGAGCTGTTGAAGGAGCAAAGGTAGACAGTTTTGAGAGGAAATTGGTTTGTTTTTAAAATAAATATGTTTTAAATTAGTTATAGCCATTTTCCTGTGTAACAAAGGTAAGAAGAGTACATAGACGTATGTACGGTTCGTAACACCGGTATGTAAGGTATGTACTAGGGATGGTAGGCCTTTCTTCACAAATTAATCCCTTTTCACATGAGACACACACCCCCTCACCCACGTGGGTGATTGGGTGGGTGACTGGGGGCATCCATGTGTCCATCGGTGGGATGGGTAGGGGTGCGTGTACACTCCCACGCTCCATCCATCACCCACACACAGAAGTGTTGGGTTGCATCTTAAATGGGTTATTTTATTTTCTTGTTGGTGTTTGATAAAAGAGAGTCTGAACACGTACAACCTATATTGATATTAAACAAAGTGTTAGCTAAGGAATATACTTATATAATTATATTTTGCTAGAAATGGCAGGATTCAGGACATAAGGGGTTATGTTGTAGGGTATGCTTCATTTTCCTCCATGGTAGTCATCCTGTACAGGCTGCAAGCTGAGGATGGATTTGCTAGAGTTTCAGGAAGCAGTGTTACTATATGGCAATAAAGTCCCTAAGCTAGCTTTATGCTGCTAGAGGATCATCCTTGCTGTTAGAAAATCACCCCATTCATCCTAAAGGATCAGGCCTTGGTCTCTCAAAGAAAGTTTGACTGGTTTTATATCACTTTACAGGTCTCCATTCTTTTGTTGACATTAATGCTTGTTTTTGCAAGCTTTGGAGTTCAGCTTTTTGCTGGGAAACTGGCTAAGTGCAATGATCCACACATTATTGCAAGGGTAAGTATTTCTTTAATATATTAATATGCACTACCCTCGAGATAAGTATGGAACACAAGAGGTTGTCACTTTCTGGAGCAAAAGCAAAGGGATCTCCAGGCATTCAGGAATCCATGCAAGAAAACCTGAAGATGAAAGTATAAAAGATAGAGATAATTTTAATATTTCAACCCTGAGTGCAGGACTAGACAGCACAGGAGACTAGTAAGGTGATATGATACCTAACACCTCTAACACCCATGACAGGAAATAGCAGTTGCCTATAGAAATCATTTACCTGATGCACTTGTCAATGAATAAGTGTGTGTATCCTATAAACACCATGATTGTAGTAACAGAGGGCTTATGTACACTTTGCAGTTTGCACCAGGGTGAATTGTACCAAAATTTGCTGTTTTGGTACAATTTAGCCTGCGTCAAACAGTTTCCACATCATGGGAAGGCAGCATAGCCACTCGCTATGAGAACATAGGGCACATTTACTAAGGGTACTTGCTACAGCTGAAACAGTGGCGTAGGAAGGGTGTGGTGGGCCCAGGCTCATGTTCCACTTATGGACTCCCTTGAAGGCAAGAAGGCAGGATCTTCCTAAGCTGTGATCCTCCCAAGGCGTTTGGCCAGCCTTGGCCTCTCCTCAGCAAAGACTGTAGTGCTGTGTCGGCTCCTGGTGAGGCCCCTGGAATGACAGAAATTGTAGGGGTAGAGTGTTAGCCCGCCCTGCTCCCGCCCTGCCCACTCTAACTGCTTTGAGGTTCTCAGGCCGCTTGCAGAGGGTGTCCCTCCCCCCCCCGAGTCAAGGGTCCAAGGTAGCAACACCCCTGAGCTGAAATGAATTAATCCATTAAATTGGCAGTATTCAAACTGCATCTGATGAAGCAGAAAATAACTATTCATTTCTGTTTCATTGGCTATCTACTTCAATAATCTTGGGTCATTTTGGTATTTCAGTTATGTCATTTTGGCACTAGTCGTCCTATTATATATGCAGAGTTGCTGGAACAACCAGTGAAATAATCGAACCCCCCAATAATTACCCCAAATAGTAATATAAGCGAAGTAAGCAACAAGAATATCCCAAAAAATGGATATGTATTTTCCCATTTTGGATGCAGATAGTATTCATATATTCAGAGGGCTATCCGAATATGTAAATAAGATTGTGAACAAAAAAATCTAATATTCATTTCAGTTCTAATATTTGCCATGCCAGGAAGTTAAGCTCTGTGGTGCAGCTGGTTCATTTCCCCTTCCCCAGTAAGGAGAACACCAGCTAAAACTTTAGCAGTCATGACTGCATCATCCTAAATAGCACTTAGAGTAATTTGTCCAAACTATTGATGGCTTACAGAAGAGTAATTTGTTTTACAGCAGTGCGTGCTCTTGAACTTCCAAAACCCATTTGCTCTGGAACAAACAAAATTTAAAAAAATCAGTAACAGACAAATCAAAACAACTGTTAATTAAAGGCCAAACTTGCTTCCGAATAACTGGTTTCTGTGTCTATTGCCTTAATGGCAGTGCCAGAAAAGAGGATAAAAATTTGATTGATAGATAGATAGATAAATCTTGTCTTCATTAAAGTCAATGTAAATTTTGCCATTGACCTGAATGAAATCAGGATTTGACCCTTGAGAAACCTCTTCATTTTGGAGATCGTTAGTCAGTGCAATGCCGTGAGCTTGAAAGACTGTGGTTTCCAGTGCTCTGCCTCTGCATTGGATAAATGCATTTCATTTCCCACTGGTGTTAAAAACTAGTAGATAACAGTAGATATAGATATAAATTAGCTATCTACTGCCAAAGATCAGTCAGTTAGTTTTCAGCAGCATGTAAAAAAAAAAAAAGAAAGAAAGAAAAGAAAATCTCTAACTTACATTTTTGTTCCAGTTATGTTATTCTGTGCTGTTGTGCTGTTTGTCTTGAAGAGCATTCTCACTTCTCTGCAGGAAAGTATTTTACCAGGCATGTTTTATTTCTCTATAGGAAGATTGTCATGGCATATTCCGAATAAATGTAAGTGTTTCCAAAAATCTCAATTTAAAGTTACGACCTGGAGACAAAAAGCCTGGATTTTGGGTGCCTCGAGTCTGGTAAGTAATTTTTTCAGTTAATTCATTTGTTAATCTAAAACCCAGACACTGTAATATTGTGCTGCTTGCTGATCATGTACAATGCAGCCCTGCACCATGTATTTTTCATAAGCATCCAGGATTAAAGGGGAGTTACAGCAATCCTAAGAAGTACTGGAAAACGGACCCTACAATTAACATATCTGTATAGATTTCCTTGCCAAGATGAGTGAAATGCACACAGTAAATGTTTGTTTATTTATTTATTTATTTATTTAAATTTTTATCCCGCCCTTCCCTAAGACTCAGGGTGGCTGACAACATTTATAAAAACATTAAAAACTATAAAAACATAATACAACTCCCCCCAAAAATCCAACCCTCCCACAGCCCCCTTCAAAGTTGGCCAATACCACCTCCCCATGTCCTGCTCCAGCCCCCCTCACAATCCTGCCCCACCCACCCAGCAAACCCACCATCCCTTACCCCTGCCCGCCAAATGCCTTTACAAAGAGAAAGGTCTTACGCTGCCTCCGGAAGATGCTCAGGCTCAACTGAGCATCTTGACCTCTGAACCTTTGAACCTCCATAGCAGTGGGGAAGCAACCAAGGAATATAACAGCATAAAAGTCAAAATTAACACACCTATTTCAAAACTAGGCCATACCTCCTTCTACTGGACATACCAATTATTTCCTTTCCATGCACATAAAAATACCATGGCATCTCAGATGCAGCAATGTAATAATTGCTGAGGAAAAGTTAACATTTTCATGGCAATGCTAGGTGTGCTACTTTAAGATTTTCCAACACCTGGCAATTTTGTGCTAAAATTCCTTTTAATTCCTTGTATTTCTAGAGTAGGTCAGTTTCTTGCAATTTCAGCTAAACAGCCAAAATAATTTTAATGAAGCGAGTATGTGAGTGTAAAAGAAATGTACCATCCCACTCTAAGGAAATAATGCACTGTGATTTGAGCCGTCAGTGAAGCTGTGACATTTGCAGAATTTTCTCAGCTTTTGTGTGCCTCAGATAATATCTGAAAGCAGTTCCTATGTGTAAGCAAATTAAAAACACTTCAGTTTGATGTATAAATAAATAAAAAGATCTTAATCAGCAAAGTTATCAATTTTTCATGGTAAATACATTTTCTGCAATGGCAAAAAATTCTAAAAAGTTCATAATTGTGGGACCAGATTTTCAAGTGTCAGCACTGAATATTAACTGGATTTTTAAAGGACTCCAGTGCTAACATGTTGTGGTGGGCTGAAAGTTTGACAGTTGACTTTGCTTACTAAATGGATGCTAGTTAAGTTCTTTCTTTTTAAAAAATTGACTGCAGTTAGAGACGTAATTTTTAAATGGAATCCTCTTCCTTGTAATAAATGGAAGGATTACAAGGAATCCTTGTAACAGAGAGTGCAACAGTGTTTGAAGGCAGAGGAAACCTCTCACAAAACCTTAGTTTTGGCATTAAAGTGTTTGAACAGTAATGTAATGAGGTGCAACTGACAAGATTGTGTGACATATCTTGGAGTCTCCAGGAATGAGGGACATTTTGCCCATTACGGGCCACTTTGAAAATCTTTACAAGCTCCATGGGCCTGAGCAGTCTGTAATTGGGTGAGACCCACTGAAATGCTCTGCAGGGGCAGAAGCAGAGTCCAGTGGTGTGCTCTGAGATGGGGGTGGGGGAGGATCAGCAGAGGACACTGCAGAGGAGGTGGAGACCAGTGGTGTGTACTGCAACTCAGGAGCGCGGGTGGGATCTGAGTACTCCGTGAGGGGGAAGTGAAAGGAGACATGAGACATTTTATAAAAAACAAACCCATCCACAATGCTGGATTTATATGAGTATCTCTATTAGCACAGACACATAGATTATGCTTCTTTCTGCACCATTCAGCTCACTGAGAGGTTTGCCAATGAGTTCAATGGATGTAGAATCAGACCAAATTATAGGAGCTTCATTAGGCTGCCTTGGCCTGCAGCAGGGAGGAACTGTGTCCCTGGGGGAGCTGCCACTCACCACCACCTAGGGGCTTGAATGCCTGCCCCCACTCTCTCCAGATCTTTGAAGAGGACTGCCTTGTCCTGAAGGTGGTAGCCTGCGGTGGCAGCTGAAACCTGGCGCCAAAGGCGGCGGCCGTTTGTGGGCCGTTGGGGTGGGTTTTTGTTTTTAGGTTGTGGGGAACATTTTTGTGGCCCCGGGTTTGTAATTATTGGGAGTGGATTAGCCATTGGGTGGTTATTATTGGGTGATTGTGAGGGCAGCATATTTGATTGTTTAGTGGGGGAGGCTTGGTTTGGGGATGGTGTTAAGTGAGGGGTGGGTTGATTTGGTTGGGTTTGTGTTTTTTGGTGGTTGTGAGGTGGGTGGGTAGAGATGCCCCTTTCCCTGGTGAGAGCAGGGGAGGGGAGGGAATGAGTTAGGGTGGGTGGGACTGTTTCCCATAGTGAGAGGGGGGGATGCAGTCCCAGGGAGGGGATTATGCTTCAGCCGGTGAGAGTGGGTGACAGGGGAAGGGGATCTCCCTAACCGGGAGGTGGGGCAGCCAGGGAAAGGATGGTCCGGAAGGTGGGCCTGCTGGGCGGATGACCACGGTCATTGGGGTCATGATGGGCCGGGGGAGGTATGGTCCTGGGGGCGAGACCGGTACCAACAGGGAGGCAGGACAGCTGCTTGGTCCCTGTTCTCCTCTCCCCCCCATCCTCCCGGCAGAGGGTGTGGTGGTTCATGATCAGAGGGCCCCCCAACTTGAAGCTGTTGCTTCTTAACGTGAGGTCAGTTGCTAATAAATCATCAACAATCAGGGAGTTGATCCTGGATTGTGCAGCTGACCTCGTGTGTATTATGGAGACCTGGCTGGACATGGAGTCGGGGCCTTTTTTGGCTGACCTGGTGCCAGCTGGGTACTCTGTGCAGCATCAACAATGGTCAGTGGGATGGGGGGGGTGTAGCCACTATTTTAGGGATTCTTGGTCCGTCAGGAAGTATCCAGTGCAGTTGATGGCGGGCTTTGAGGATCTCCATCTCATGGTTGATTTGGCGGGAGACAGTTTGGGGGTGCTGCTGGTATACCATGCACCTACCTGTACAGCGGCATCCCTACACTCTTTGACAGTGCTGGTGTCAGAGGTGGTGTTGTGGTCCCCAAAGACAATAGTCTTAGGGGACTTCAACATCCATGCTGATGCCAGTCTCAGCAGGGCAGAACATGAGTTCATAGCCACCATGGCAACCATAGACCTGTCTCAAGTTGTCATTGGCCCAAGGCACAATGGAGGACACACCCTTGACCTGATTTTCTGCACTGGCCTTGAGACAGGGGATCTATTAGTGTGGGAGGTGTCAGCAGAACCCTTGTCATGGACAGATCATTACCTCCTGCGGGCCTGTCTCCCGGCACACATCTGCAACTGGAAGGGTGTGGAACCAGTTCAGTTGGTTCACCCCTGGAGACTGATGGAACCTGAGAGTTTCCAGAATGCTCTAGGGGAGTTACCCTTTCATTTTGATGGCCGTCCACTCGATGACCTTGTGGTTTTGTGGAATACCTTGGTTACCGAGGCCATCAATCAGACGACTCCTAGACATCCGCTCCCTCAGCATCGGCATCGTAGGCTGCCATGGTTTGTGGAGGGTCTGCAGAAGCTGAAGCAGGAAGGGTGGCGGTTAGAGTGATTGTGAACTGATCTCATGCTGAAGGTGATTGATTATGGCATAGAGCCAGTTTTTTGCTACTCTAATAGAGCCAGCCAAAAGGAGTCTTTTCTACCCTGATAGCATCTACGAAGTCTCGTCCAGTGGAGCTTTTCCGGGTGGTGAGGGGGTTGGTCAGTCCGGCCTCCCTCCGCCTGGAACTGGAATCTTCCAGTGCCCGCTGTGACATGTTTGTTGATAACTTTGCGAATAAAACCACTCAGATTCACCACGACTTTGACTCCGTGCTTATGAAAATAGGAGAACCAGAGATTATGGGGACTCCGTCTTATCCGGTTTTGTGGGATCTGTTTCGGTGGGTGACACCCGCCGCTGCTGCGGATGTTCTGGGGGCTGTTAAAGCCACATTTTGTGAACTAGACTCATGCCCATCCTGGCTGGTTAAGGCCAGTCAGGAGACGCTGGGGCCGTTGCTGGTTGGTGTTGTCAATGCCTCCCTGCAGGAGGGCCAGGTGCTGGACTGCCTCAAAGAGACAATAGTGTGGCCCCTGCTCACAAAACCATCTCTTGGCACTGATTCCCCCACCAGTTATTGGCCTGTCGCTAACCTTCCCTTTTTAGGGAAGGTTATTGAACGGGTGGTGGCTCAGCAGCTGCAAGAGCATCTGGACCGCACCTGTTTTCTTGATCCCTCACAGTCCATCTTTCGTTAAGGTTATGGCACTGAGACTGCATTAGTGGCTTTGGTCGATGACCTTCGCCGGGAACTGGACCAGAGTCATTTGACCCTGCTAATCCTATTAGATCTGTCGGCTGCATTTGATACCGTTGATCATGAGATTCTGGTGGCTCGCCTGCGGGACTATGCCGGGGTTGGCAGAACCATTCTTGAATTGTTCTGCTCCTTCCTGGCTGGGAGAATGCAGTGGGTGGTGAGCGGGGATTGTTCATCTTCCCGGGACCTCACATGTGGAGTTCTGCACGGCTCTATTCTGTCCCCTCTCTTGTTCAGCGTGTGCATGCAGCCGCTCAGTGAGGTCATGAGACCGTATGGGGTGTGGTGTCATCAGTACGCTGATGTTACCCAGCTCTACCTCTCTTTTTCATCCGACCCAAACCCAGCAGTCTTGGAGCTTACCTGATGTCTGGCTACTGTGGGAGACTGGATGATGGTGAGCCATCTGAAACAAAATCCTAACGAGATGGAGGTGATGTTGATGGGGAGGATGGTGGGTGTGACATCTGCCATCATTGATAGGGTTCATCCCCTGCTAGTGTCTCAGGTTCAGAGTCTGGGGGTACTCATCAATCTGCAGCTTCGCCTGGATCTCCAGGTTGAGGCTGTGGTGAGGAGTGCTTTCCGCCAATTACATCTGGTGTGATGGTTTCAGCCATATGTCTCAGACTCCGACCTAACCACTGTCATCCTTGCCTTCATCACCTCAAGATTAGACTATTGTAATGCACTCTACGTGGGGCTACCTTTGGTGATGGTTCGGAGACTGCAGCTGGTGCAGAATGCAGCGGTCCATCTCCTAACCAGGATGGGTCACCATGAACACATTACACCAGTGCTCCGAGTTCTGCACTGGCTGCCGATAGTCTTTCGGGCTTGATTCAAAGTGTTGGTGCTTGCCTATAAATCCCTATGCAGTCTGGGCCCCTCCTATCTGCGAGACCGCCTCACTCTCTGTGCCCTGGATTGACCCCTGCGGTCCACCAGGAGCACTCTCTTGATGTTCCCCAGGACATGTGAGGGGGCCTACAATGGAGAGGGCATTCTTGGTGGTGGCACCTAGGCTGTGGAAGTCCCTTCTGGTGGAGGCTCAGGTAGTCCCGGACTTTGTCTCATTTCAACAACAGTGCAAGACCTGGCTGTTCCACCAGGCCTTTGATGAGGGAGGTGGGTGAAGAGTGGGTGGGGAGGATGGGTTTTTAATTTTATTCTTATGCTTCCCTTTTATGGATTTTATGGATTTTATGTATATTTTTAAATATTTTAAGTTTTGTAAGCTTCTTTGAGCTGCCTAGGCAGGAGGGGTGGGGTATAAATAATGAAGATAAAGAAATAATAATAAATAGGTTGTCCAACGTCCACTTTATTTATTTATTTATTTATTTATTTATTTTCACAACTTCTGTCCTGCCCCATCCTGCCAATGGCAGCTCGGGGTGGCGTACAATAAATAAACAGAATATAAAATACAGTATAAAATAAATATAAAACCATAAAATGTAAAAATCAAACAAATGTGGCCTGAATAACCTTACCACCACAAGAAAAAAAAAACATCCACTACCCGTCCCCCTCACCAAATGCCTGGCAAAAGAGCCAGTTCTTACATTTTCTGTGAAAGCAGGGTAGAATCAGAGAGAGGCAAACCTCCATTGGGAGGGAGTTCCACAGCCAAGGGGCAGCCACCAAGAATGCCCTCCCGAACATCGCCCCCGGGATACCCGAGGGACCTCCAAGAGGACGTCCCTGGCTGACCTCAGAGGCCGATTCAGGACACGAAGGGTGAGGTGGTCCCTCAAGTACCTCACAAAATGTTTGCTTGTATTTTAGCAGCAGATACAAGAGCAGCAGATACAAGAGATACAAGATACTCATTCCTCTGCTCTATTTCAGGGCCAATCCTCGGAATTTTAACTTTGACAATGTGGGAAATGCTATGTTGGCGTTGTTTGAAGTCCTTTCATTAAAAGGCTGGGTGGAAGTCAGGGATGTCATTATTCATCGTGTGGGACCGGTAAGCAATCTTATCCAAAACTACTCCTCTCAATGCTTCAACAGCTGCTTTTATTTGTTCTGTTGAATAATTGTATTCTTTTATTTATGCAGATCCATGGAATCTATATTCATGTTTTTGTATTCCTGGGCTGCATGATTGGACTGACACTTTTTGTTGGAGTTGTCATTGCTAATTTCAATGAAAATAAGGTAAATGATTCAGGACAAGTATTTCATGTGGGAATAGTATTCTATTTTGTTCTTTGTTTTTAAATACTATGTCACAAAGTGAGATGATAATAAAATGTATTTCTAATAGAAATATTTTTGTATTTAAAATAATACAATTTGAACCACTGCTTTTACTCAATACTTTTTTTCCTATGAGACTAACTTTTAACTGCAAAAAAATATAATTAGCTCCCCAGATCCATATGCTGGCAAAAAATAGGCAATGGGTTTGGGTTTTTTCCCCCTGCCCAAGCTGAGACAGTTGGTGGGAGGGGCTTGCAAGCAGATACTGGCAGTGGCGGCTCCCCCTGCAGGGAGTTTGGGACAGTGCCCCCCAAAGCACTGCGGGGGCCACCGACGCGGCAAACTGTTTAAAAAAAAAACAAAAAAAACCACGCCGCCACTTATGACAGCTACAGCAGCCTCTGAGCTGCTGCAGAGGCTGCTGTAGCTGTCACTGAACTTGTTCTCCCTTCAGGGACCCACCCACTCCGCTTGGAGAGGGAGTGGGTCCCCTAAGGGAGAAAAAGGCTGAGCTACTCAGCCGCCCAAACAGCGTTTTCCTATGGAAAACGCTATCTGGGCAGCTGAACTCTTCTGTCCACAGCACGCATGGGATGTGCTGTGGAGGGAGGGGCTACAGCCTTCCATTGCGCTCAATAGGCGCAATGGAAGATCTCACCAGGGCAATCGTGCTGACAGCCCCGGTGAGATAGCTTGACTCGGGGGACTGAGGCAGGGAGGAAGTGTGCATGCGCGCTTCCTCCCTGCCTCAGTCCCCCGAGAGTCTCAGTCTGCGCCTGCGCGCTAGTTCCCGCTCCCGCTGCCTCCCGAAGGAGCAGTCAGAAGCTGAGAAGAGCAGCCTGCAGGTAAGCACTCTGATCCCTCCCCCCCTGCATCCACTCCCCTAGGCTGAGCCTGTTTTCCCCCCCACCCCGCACCCACCACCAGGCTGTTCCCCCCACCCACCCCGTACCCACCACCACCCTGCATCTCACCCCTAGGCTGTCCCCCCCTCTGCACCCACCCCCACCCTGCATCCCACCCCTAGGCTATTCCCACCCCGCACCCACCCCCACCCTGCATCCCACCCCAGACT
>QEPC01012510.1:2649616-2682011 GCA_003113815.1 Sphenodon punctatus
TTATTTATTTTAAGCTTGATGTGCATGTAGACTGTGTTTTCTTCCATCCGATGTTAACCCTGGGAACTCCTTGCTGCTGTGTTTTGCCAGTGTTTTCTGTGTTTCCCTGTGTTTGGGGTTTATACATTATTTATTTTAAGCTTGATGTGCATCTAGACTGTGTTTTCTTCCATCCGATGCTAACCCTGGAAACTCCTTGCTGCTGGGTTATGCCATGCCACTGGCCTACCGGTGCCCTGGCTCCGCCTACCGGTGCCCTGGCTCCGCCCACTGGCTCGCATTTTTTAAATGGCCACAATGTTAAAGATCCGAAAAATCAGCAAGGTTAAAAAATCAATATGCCGATACTGATATCATCGGTATTATCGAATCGGATATCGCCAATTATCAGCATTATTGGATTAATCCAATACCGATAGTTCCATCCCTAGAAGATACGGTGTAATATTTGGGATGGGCATGGTTCTCTCAGAAATAGTGTATGACAGTGGTTGACTAACCACTACTCTATCATTTGTCAGAAATACCTCTTGTGGAAACAAAATTAAATCTTGACAGGTCAAATGCAGCGGATTGTCTGTTTGAGGTTCAGCTGGCATCACTCTGGAAGATAGCTCCGTGAGAGCTAAAGGGTGATTGGAACAAGAGTTCCTTTGCCCAAACATCACTACATAATTTGTAGGCTCTTTCTTGAAGGCTACCAAAGAAGCTAATATTTGTGCCATACCATAATATTGCCACTTTTGCTCAATGTGTATATGAAACTGCTAAGTTTAGTAAAGAAACATGTAAGACACTCTGTGTTTTCAGAAGGACAGGGAGTGGCACAGAGCCCTGGAGCAACTGCAAGGGTGCCCCAGGCAGGAGTAGGCCTGAAGCGGCAGCATTGTTGCCATTCTGCTTTGAGCTGCCACATTTTTGGCTTGTCCGCTACTGGACCGATGGCAGTGAAGGAAATTTATGATACTACACAGCAATTTATTGTAGTTTTCAAAAAATTTATGGGAGTTTATGGCAGTTTACAGCAGTTGCGGAATTTATGGGAGTGTATGTAACTTTTGAAGCGTTTACGATAGTTCACGGCAATTTATGGCAGTTACGGCAGTTTTAACGACATATATGAAAATTTTTGGCAGTTGTCCCATGGAAGTTCATGGCAATTTATGGAAGGGTAATTTACGTAATGTTACGAAATTATACAGATGTTTCCGAAGGTTTACAACAGTTCACGGAAGTCCACAAGAGTCTCTGAAACTTTCAAAAAGGAGAACAGCTATATGCTTGAGTGGAAAGCGGCAGAAAATGTCAGTAAGTGCCACTGCTTTAGTGGGGTTTGCTGTGTACATGAAGGCGGTGTCAGATTGGCATGTCAAACAAAAAGAGCTGCTGCTTGCCATTTCACCCCTAGGCAGGAGCTGCACGCCCCCATGGGTTTGGTGGCCTTCACACAGACAGCCCCGTGTGCGGGTGAACCATGCATGTTGGCAGCAAACACACATTCCCCCTGCCCTGGGAAAGCCCTCGGTCATAGAATCTTAGAGTTGAAAGGCACCTCAGAGGTCATCTAGTCCAACCCCCTGCTCAGTGCAGGAAATCTGCAGCTACAGCATCCTTGACAGATGGCTGTCCAGCCTCTGTATGAAAACCTCCAGCGAAGGAGAGCCCACCACCGCCCTAGGCAGTCTGTTCCGCTGTCAAACAGTTCCTACCATTAGGAAATTCTTCCTAATGTTTAGCCGAAATCTGCTTCCTTGTCCTTTTAAGGTCAAGAATACATAAGACAGGCAGGCCAACCTCCTGGTCTGCACCACTCACTATCCAACAACTAGCCAAGAAGCCCACCCATTGCCAGGAGCCCAACCATGGGAACAGGATGTGACTGCAGCCATAAACTACTTACCGCCTCAGGAGCCGGGTCATCTCCTGCCCAGTCACACACCTCCAGGATGGCAGAGTGGGAAAGACAAATGCCAGCACCTGGCCAGCTCCAGGGACTCCGTGACATTCACATAATGCTGATGTCCGGGAGCAAAAGGAAGACTATAGTAAGTGGCCAGAACAAACAGGAAAAGTGGAAGGGAGGATGGAAATGCACAGATGAAAGGCCCAGAGAACAGGCAGTTTATTTATATTTATTATAAATATTTATTAGCCGCCCCCTCATGCCAAGGCATCCCAGGGCAGCATACAATAAAAATTTCCCACAATAAAAACTTCCCCCCCATAAAACGAACACAACCGTAAAAACATTAAAACTAAACACATAAAATAAGCTGCAACATCCCCCCTTCTAACCCACCCTCCCCCCAGTTCAGATCAGACCAGGCACAGTGCACCCCCGAGGGTACCAGGGGCACTGCCCCTCCTGGCCCCCAGGACTCCCCGCTACACCCTCCCCCGCTGCTACTTAGCAAAAAATAAAAAATAATTGACCAGCTGCCACAACCCCCAGGACTCAGTCCCCACCTCCCACTGCAGCTACTTAGGTCAGACTCTGAGGCTTGAGTGAGTCCCGGTCTCATTCTGGCTCCAGAGCAATCAGCAAGCAGAGCTGCTGAGTGTAAATGTAGTGCCGCCGGCCACATGGCACTTCAAAGTTATTGCACCACACTTCCAAGTGTGTGTGTGGGCGGGGGGAGGTGTTTGCTGTGCATGCGTGGCCTCAGGCTGTCAGTCTCCTGGGGAGAGCAAGATTTGTGCATGCGAGAAGCAAGCAAGGAGAGGAGGCTGGGTTGGCTATGTTGCTGATTGATCATGTGACTGGACTGGGCTGAGCAGGATCAGGACTCGGAGCCACCACCCCCAGTCTGGGGCCAGCCAATAAGGAAGTCTTTAATGGACAAAAATGTCCCAACAGCAGTATGGGTGGCTGGGAGCTCCATCCATACTGTTGACATTGGGAACAGCACTTCAGTTATTAAGCCGCTGGGTGCACTGTCTCGAAGAGCCCGATGGTGGCGAAAGCGGAACTAATTTTATTCATGCTTGGACGACAGAAGAAAATGCTCAGGCCAGTGAGGGACTCACTGTGTGAGTTGGGGAGATGGAGGGAGGTGGATCCAGCAGTCACAAGGCACCACTGGACAGGCAGGCAGAGCAGGAACTCTGCTGGGAACAGCACTTCAGTTGGGAACAGCTTTTTGTCTCATGTGGTCAGGGTGACAGTGAGCGTTTGAGTGGTTGCTTCTCTCACTGCTTGGGCACCTTAGTTGCATCTCGTGCTACTGCTGGCTGGCTCACTCTGTCTGGAGTCTGGCAAGCTGCTGAGCTAAAGACCTCATTGACCGTGCGTTGAATCCTAGGGGGGATTCAGACGTTCTGATTTGTGCGATTTTTAAAAAAACACGAATGTTTCATGCCTGTCTGAACACTTAAATTCGATTAAATGGAGTCAATATCGCACTAAAGCAATGCGTGTTGAAAAGCTACTCAAACCTACCTTTTTGCTGTCCGTTTTCAATAAATCCGCACTTAACAGCAGTGTGAAAGCAACATCGTACTGGTTTTAACTAGTGTGTAATCTTTTCTNTCTGCTTTGAGCTGCCACATTTTTGGCTTGTCCGCTACTGGACCGATGGCAGTGAAGGAAATTTATGATACTACACAGCAATTTATTGTAGTTTTCAAAAAATTTATGGGAGTTTATGGCAGTTTACAGCAGTTGCGGAATTTATGGGAGTGTATGTAACTTTTGAAGCGTTTACGATAGTTCACGGCAATTTATGGCAGTTACGGCAGTTTTAACGACATATATGAAAATTTTTGGCAGTTGTCCCATGGAAGTTCATGGCAATTTATGGAAGGGTAATTTACGTAATGTTACGAAATTATACAGATGTTTCCGAAGGTTTACAACAGTTCACGGAAGTCCACAAGAGTCTCTGAAACTTTCAAAAAGGAGAACAGCTATATGCTTGAGTGGAAAGCGGCAGAAAATGTCAGTAAGTGCCACTGCTTTAGTGGGGTTTGCTGTGTACATGAAGGCGGTGTCAGATTGGCATGTCAAACAAAAAGAGCTGCTGCTTGCCATTTCACCCCTAGGCAGGAGCTGCACGCCCCCATGGGTTTGGTGGCCTTCACACAGACAGCCCCGTGTGCGGGTGAACCATGCATGTTGGCAGCAAACACACATTCCCCCTGCCCTGGGAAAGCCCTCGGTCATAGAATCTTAGAGTTGAAAGGCACCTCAGAGGTCATCTAGTCCAACCCCCTGCTCAGTGCAGGAAATCTGCAGCTACAGCATCCTTGACAGATGGCTGTCCAGCCTCTGTTTGAAAACCTCCAGCGAAGGAGAGCCCACCACCGCCCTAGGCAGTCTGTTCCGCTGTCAAACAGTTCCTACCATTAGGAAATTCTTCCTAATGTTTAGCCGAAATCTGCTTCCTTGTCCTTTTAAGGTCAAGAATACATAAGACAGGCAGGCCAACCTCCTGGTCTGCACCACTCACTATCCAACAACTAGCCAAGAAGCCCACCCATTGCCAGGAGCCCAACCATGGGAACAGGATGTGACTGCAGCCATAAACTACTTACCGCCTCAGGAGCCGGGTCATCTCCTGCCCAGTCACACACCTCCAGGATGGCAGAGTGGGAAAGACAAATGCCAGCACCTGGCCAGCTCCAGGGACTCCGTGACATTCACATAATGCTGATGTCCGGGAGCAAAAGGAAGACTATAGTAAGTGGCCAGAACAAACAGGAAAAGTGGAAGGGAGGATGGAAATGCACAGATGAAAGGCCCAGAGAACAGGCAGTTTATTTATATTTATTATAAATATTTATTAGCCGCCCCCTCATGCCAAGGCATCCCAGGGCAGCATACAATAAAAATTTCCCACAATAAAAACTTCCCCCCCATAAAACGAACACAACCGTAAAAACATTAAAACTAAACACATAAAATAAGCTGCAACATCCCCCCTTCTAACCCACCCTCCCCCCAGTTCAGATCAGACCAGGCACAGTGCACCCCCGAGGGTACCAGGGGCACTGCCCCTCCTGGCCCCCAGGACTCCCCGCTACACCCTCCCCCGCTGCTACTTAGCAAAAAATAAAAAATAATTGACCAGCTGCCACAACCCCCAGGACTCAGTCCCCACCTCCCACTGCAGCTACTTAGGTCAGACTCTGAGGCTTGAGTGAGTCCCGGTCTCATTCTGGCTCCAGAGCAATCAGCAAGCAGAGCTGCTGAGTGTAAATGTAGTGCCGCCGGCCACATGGCACTTCAAAGTTATTGCACCACACTTCCAAGTGTGTGTGTGGGCGGGGGGAGGTGTTTGCTGTGCATGCGTGGCCTCAGGCTGTCAGTCTCCTGGGGAGAGCAAGATTTGTGCATGCGAGAAGCAAGCAAGGAGAGGAGGCTGGGTTGGCTATGTTGCTGATTGATCATGTGACTGGACTGGGCTGAGCAGGATCAGGACTCGGAGCCACCACCCCCAGTCTGGGGCCAGCCAATAAGGAAGTCTTTAATGGACAAAAATGTCCCAACAGCAGTATGGGTGGCTGGGAGCTCCATCCATACTGTTGACATTGGGAACAGCACTTCAGTTATTAAGCCGCTGGGTGCACTGTCTCGAAGAGCCCGATGGTGGCGAAAGCGGAACTAATTTTATTCATGCTTGGACGACAGAAGAAAATGCTCAGGCCAGTGAGGGACTCACTGTGTGAGTTGGGGAGATGGAGGGAGGTGGATCCAGCAGTCACAAGGCACCACTGGACAGGCAGGCAGAGCAGGAACTCTGCTGGGAACAGCACTTCAGTTGGGAACAGCTTTTTGTCTCATGTGGTCAGGGTGACAGTGAGCGTTTGAGTGGTTGCTTCTCTCACTGCTTGGGCACCTTAGTTGCATCTCGTGCTACTGCTGGCTGGCTCACTCTGTCTGGAGTCTGGCAAGCTGCTGAGCTAAAGACCTCATTGACCGTGCGTTGAATCCTAGGGGGGATTCAGACGTTCTGATTTGTGCGATTTTTAAAAAAACACGAATGTTTCATGCCTGTCTGAACACTTAAATTCGATTAAATGGAGTCAATATCGCACTAAAGCAATGCGTGTTGAAAAGCTACTCAAACCTACCTTTTTGCTGTCCGTTTTCAATAAATCCGCACTTAACAGCAGTGTGAAAGCAACATCGTACTGGTTTTAACTAGTGTGTAATCTTTTCTGATGTGAATGCAACCGTGCTTCCAAGTGCGCTGTTTTACTCCTGCCCCTACCGGAAGCAGTGAGACCAGCTGGAGCCCTGTAGTTGCCTCGCTGGGTGCAGGCTGCAGCCAGCTTCTCCCCAAAAAAGTTCTTCCCCTCCATGTTTCCCCTCCATGCTTCTCCCCAAAAAAGTTCTTCCCTCCAAGGGACTTTCAATCATCTGCCTCTGCCTCTACCGTAGTGCTGCAGCAGTAGCAGCAGCGGGATACCGGAAAGAAACCAGGGAGAGAATGCGAGGGGCTTCTTTCCAGCAGCCTCAGGCTCTCCGTTTTTATTCCCTGATTCTACAAAGTAGCAACCTTTGCTACAAAGGTTGTAGCAAAGGTTGTTGCAAAGTTTGCAAAGTTGCAGCAAAGGTTGTAGCAAAGTTGTACTTTGCTACAAAGTAGCAACCTTCTGGCTCCCCACAGGCCACTTCCTGTAACTGAACCGTACTGAGCAGCCGGGTAAGCACGCACTACAAGAAGGTCTGAATGCATTATTTCGCTGTACTTAAAATCGGTATGGCATGCATGTGAATGCAACAGGACTTGTTAACAGCGAACTATTGAGAACCAGTTTTTAAAAATCCAGATAATTGCTGCACGTGTGAATTCGCCCCTAGACTAGTCATGTGAAGGCTCTTTCTGAATCTGTGCTGTGAGTGACAACAACTGAACTAAACTAACTTTCAAGAGTCAGTGAGTGTTTCAGCATAGTGTATCCCATTGCTGAATGAGGCTAGGGGAGAGCAGGGGTAGGGGAGATGGACATTTATTTGTTTTAAAATCATGCAGAGAGAGATGAGTCTACACTATCCCATTGTGCTGAGTCTTGTTTGGATCAATGGGTGATTTCAGACATTATGCGATCACGGTCAACCATGGACAATCCCCTGTGGTGGCGGATGGTCGCATAACGTCCGGTTGCTCGCCACCAGATGTTCACCATGGTGAACCACCAGCGGTGAGCAAAATAACCACGCTTTTGAGGATGGTCCGGGCACCATCTCTGAAAGCGTGGTTAATTGAGCCATGGCCCGGAATTGGCCGCTGCGCCTGCCCGACTCCCGGAGGGCGGGTGGCCCAAGGAGTGTGGGGGGGCAGGGCTGTGCGGCCACACATTGCGCCGTGCAGCCCCTCCCCCGATTCCCCACCGAAATCAGTTGGCTTGTCTGTTGACAGGCCGTTTTGATTCCGGCGGGGAATCAAAAGGTGATTCCATGACCGTCAATAGGCGCCCTGTCACGTCTGAAATCACCCAAAGACTAACCTGATCTTTGTTCTCTGGTGCCTAAATAGTTTATTATTTTACAATTATGCAGAGATCAGGCATTTTGGTCTGCTGCCTTAAATATATGTTAAGAAGGAAGTTATAAAATTGCTTATTAATTTAAACTTTGGTAGAGATGATACAATATAGGTTAGACCTCTTGTTATATATATAAAAACAACCACATGTCTCCCAGGCTTACTGGTTTAAGCAAGTAGAGATGGGAATATATAGTTTATTGTTTTACATATATGCAGAGATGAGATAGCTAGCTCACTGTGTTAAAGATAATGCAGAGATGAGATCAAATGATTTTTTTGTTATAAATCTATGCAGAGATGAGACTAAATAGTTTTCTGGTTTTAAAGTCATGCTGAAATGAGACTAACCAGGTTTTTTTTATACTTAGGGAGAGATGAGATAAGCTGGTAAATTGCTTTATCACTGGGCAGTGGAGAGACAAATTGTTTTTTTCTTTTAAATGTATGCAGAGATGAGTTACTAGTATTATTTGTTTTTAAATTCATGCAGAGATGAGGCTACACTATCCCACTGCCCAGAGTCTTGTTTGGATCAATGGCTAACCTGAACTTTGTTCTCTGGCTTGCAGAGATGGTATGAATTAATTCGCTGATTTATATCAAGGCACAGTGGTGGCAAAATGGTTTTTGATTTTACATTTATGGCGGGGAGGGGTAATCTGGTCTACTGCTTTAAATATAACCTGCATGGTGATAAAGTGGATTATTAATTTAAACTCTTGTTTTAATTAAACAAACGGGCCTTAAACCTCTTGTTTGCATTTCAAAAGAGTTCAGGTTTGATTATGTAACCCCTGACTCCTGCTTGGCACAGATGCAGGATATGTTCAGTATTTGTTATGGCTATAGTGTTGTTGCCTTTGATGTAATATACATTTATTATGGTACACTTTTTGTAGAGATGTTGGATGATAATGCTGGGTTATATTATTCCCATTCCCAAGTTTGGGGAGGGACTTGTGAAAGTTTCCTGAGTATCCTCCTCCATATTTGAAAACAGGGCACACAGAGGGTGAGGTGAGGGCCTGCTGCACTGACTGAGGCTGGAAATTACTAGCCTGCCTGCTGTGGCACCACAGTACAGTTGTATTCAGTTTGTTCTTTATTTGTGTCAGGAGCAGCTTCCTTATTTAGATGTGTAGTTCTTCGTTATGGTCCTCAGCTGCTTAGCTGAGTGAATCTTCCAAGCCCCAAGAGTAATGCAGCTATTCAGACTTAGGTAGTGTGTTGCATTTTTTACAGATGGGGAACTGATGTTGTAAAATTCCATATTAATTTCAAAATTGGTCTTTGCTCCACCCACCATTGGCTTGACTCTACTCACCATTGGCCCCCACCTACTTTTGGCCCCGCCCTCCGCCCCACCAACCTTAGAACCCACCAGCCGCCACTGGATCAGACACTGGCAGATGCTGCTGCTCCTCTGTTCCCCCGGAGAGTCTGTAGGCTCTGGCCTCCGTTCTCCCTGCAGAGTTCTCATGTAGGGCCAGTGCGTGTTTGGATTTTGCACACGTTCCACACGGGTTGGAGGCGGGGAACCAAGATGGCCGTGCTTGCCCTGGGAGCTGCTTTGACTCACAGGGGCCATTCACACAGACAGGAGCTCGTGTTTGCCTGTTGCCACAGGTTTGGCCAACTTCCTCCGTGAGGTATGTATGCTTCTGGATCTTCCAGAGCACCCCATGCAGGGCTGCCCCAGAGCAGATGCTGCCTGCTGTGTGCTGAAAATCTGGCAGGCGCTCTTCAGACAGACAGGTAAACCTAGAGGTGACAGGGCATCCGTTGGCAAATCCAGAGCTGCTGTCCTTCTGTTTTCACCCACTGTATCAGTAAACTGATGACATCCACCTCTACCGAGGCACCGAACATGTGACACACTGCCTAGATAATCTTGGGGCTTAGCTGAGAGCTAGCAAAATGTAACTCAGCAGAGACAAGACTAAGATCATTTTGGCAGGCTGGGAGAATACAAGCTTGACCTTTGCTCTCCAGTGCAGACCTTGGCACAACTGTTCATGCCTTTGTTACCTCAGGATTAGATTGCTGTAATGTGTTCTCATGTAGGGCTATACCTGGGGATCTTTTGGAAACTAGAGTTAGTGCAAAAACCTGAAGCCCACTCATTTAGTGGAATGACATGTCAATAGCACCCTAAACCAGTGCTCTGTGATCTGCACTGACTACCACTGAGCTTCAGGGAGGGATTCACAATGTTGGTTTCAGTCTGTAAGGCCCTAAATATTTAGGCTCTGATGACCTGAGAAAAGGCGCTTTTCTCCACATGACATAATAGCACTGATGAGTTCATCAGGGATGGTCAAGCTGGAGTTGCCAATGTGAATGAGAGAGAACTGCTGCCAGAGCATTGTCTGTGAGGGATTCATTGGGTTTAGAATTCCATCCCGCCCCCATTGCTTGGCCAGAACTCAAACTTGCTAACCTTCCAGACACTGCTGGACCCATTTCTTTTCTCCTTTTTTTAGGTGGTTGGATCTGGCATATGGTATAAGAGGAATGTAATCATGGCCAGCCTTTTCTTTTAAGTTAGGTTCCTTAAGTCCCAGATAGTTGCCAGATCATCTGAAGGTGGGGTGGGTGGGCTGGGCAGGCATGCGCTCCCATGACCCACACACCACTCACTCATGCTCATGCACGGAGCATTGGGGAAAATTCCAGATGCTCCATGCGGGGGCAGGAGTGGGCGGTGCGTGGGTAGGAGTGCACACCCATCCCAGGCTGTTTGATCCCCCCCCCACTCACTGGACATGTGTGGGCGCTCCACACGTCGCACACAGACACACACACCCCCAGCCGTGCCTGGTTTAAAACGGCCTTAAAATAAATAATATCACGGCCTTTCTGGCACCTGTATAAATGAAAGGTAAGACCTGCTTACTGTAGTCCTAGCGAGTCTTCAGGTCTGTGAGGTGTTGCAAACAGGTTTCCTTCTGTCAGCAAGGCACTCTCTCTCTCTCTCTCTCTCTCTCTCTCTCTCTCTGTGCCTGCCTGCCTGCCGCCTGCCTGCCTGCCTGCCTGCCTGCCTTGGGGTTTGGCTTGTCCAGCTCACTATCAAAGAGCCCCACTGCTCTCCTCTCAGCTTTCCCCCCTTCTGACTGAGAATTCTCTCCCAGTCTTTAAACCTAGCTGCAGCCAGTCAGACTTCTAGCTGGCCTGCTGACTGAGGCCTTAAAGGACCAGTGCCCCAGAGTCCATGTAACAGAGGATTAACCCCTTCACAGACTTTGTTCTCTCTTACAGATGCATTTTCTTTTTCTGTTTCCTTGCACCTGTAACAAGTGCTTTACAATAACCTGATTCACTAGATAACTGTTTATTTACTATCCAGTTCTTTTTAATTTGTATTTCCTACATATGATTTGGGTCTTATAACTGCAGTTTTAAAGTTCCGTAACTAGCAGTCTCTTGAATGTATTATTCCAAGGGCATCTCTTGTGGAAAGAAATCCAAAACCAGATTATGTTTACTATTGATGGAGCTTTTCTGACATCATTAGTGGGACAGCCAATCATGTGTCTGAATTGCAGTCCCAAATTCTAAACATTCTAGGACAAATGTTAAAGATTGTGCCACTATTTGTACAGCTTAACCCTAATACACTCTAAAGCCTTCTGTATTAACCTGCTTATGGGGTATGATACACCCCAATTAAGTCACAGTTGAAAAGTATGATTGATTTGAAAATGACTCCAGTTTAACGTAAGAAATTTTTGTTTGGTACAGAAATATATGGCCATCACGAAAGCCTATAGGGTTACTAGTAAAACCTCACCAGTAATGGTACTGGTTTGAATTGACCCCCATTTGTGGAATATAAGATGTACAGAAGCTGCAAAAGTAACAACATTTTCAACTAAGTATTTAACATTACAAAAGAATAAATAGACCTGACTAGATTTCCTTGGGTCAGGAACAGCACATCCATATGTAAATTAAATAACATCTGGGTAATAACAAGTGTTAACATCCCAATGTTCTCACTATTCATAAGCAAACAAAGATAAAGCATGTTTTTAGACATGCCACTGTACACACGGATTTAAATAATCCACTTTTAGAAAAGTCGAGTGGGTGGTGTTTAGATGCACTGCCGCCATTACAAACCGTGGATTACGTATTCTTTTGAAACCGCATTCATAAAACCTCAATATCCGGGTTTTACCAGTATAGTTTCAAAATAATGTGCAAGCCATGGTTTGCAATGGCTTGCACAGTGGCATGTTTAAAAGCTCCCAAAGTGGGTGATAACTCACCATGCAAACAGCTTGTCTGCATTCCAAGAGCCTGGACTATCAGCAGCTATTAGGAACTCATCTGCATTTCAGTAGTTAGCTGCTATAGTAATTAATGGAGGGGTTGAAATGACCCCTTCAGGCTAACAAGTTTTGGGCTTTTTTTCAACACAACCTTGCAAGTAAAAAAACCCGTCATTGAAGCTTCACACTATGAAAGAGTTAACTGCTGTGTAAAGAATCTAAAAATTAAGCAAGTTGTAAGCTGGTAACTGGAGTTTTCCACTTAGGGTGTAATTAACCCCCATCCTATCCCCATGCATTTGTATTGAAATTTTTCTGTACGCACAGAAAATGGCATATTATGAAAACAGACAAAATTGTACATTGTGTTAGGCATGGATACGACTCCACAATCCTGGATGTATAGTGCTTTCATGTTCCCATTCATTCCAATGGGGGTCCTTTTTTTTTTTTTTTTTAACAACTTCTGGGGTACCGTGCAGCCCCATTTGCACTTGAGGGTTAAAATGGTTGACCACTCAGAGAACACAGCATCCGTGTCTGGCAGAGAAATCTGTGACATTTGTTTTAACAGTTCTATGTTTATTCTTCAGCTCCAAAACCCTTGGGATGAGATTTCCCAGACCTCATTATGTTATGGATAATAAACCCTCTGTAAATAATGCAGTTTTCTTTCTATTATGTGTGCTTCCATTTCTACTTCTCTTGAAGCTATGTCTCCCATTACAGATAGAGTTGTAGATTTGTAACACTTTTCATTCTTTTAAACTCCATTAGAAGTGCAGGAAGCATAGTGTGCTGTGGAGCTTTTGTGGAAGGGCTTGTTCCCTCACAGGCTTAAGGTAGTACTGACAAGCTAATACTTTGCTGTGGGATTTTCCACTGCAAAGTCCAGACAAAATCGACCACTGTTTAAAACAGTGCTCCCCAGCAAGTGGTGTTCAGTCAAATGGAAAAACCCCTGCAGGGTTTTCCTACCCCCACTGGGGCCACTGCTACAAAAAGCAACAAAGGTGCCTGCCAGAAACTCACAGCTAATGCATTTGGAAGTCCTCTGGAGTGCCTGCCTGATACGCTGACCCCTTTACTCCAACAGTGTGTTATGTCAGAAGAGTTGTGCGTGTGACTTTACTTTAAACACCAAAGCTGCTGCATAGCATGCTTTCATATCTATGGCGTTAAATGTTTTAGATTTTGCATGATATATTTTTTTACTCTTTATGCTTTCTTTTGTTTATTAAGGGGACAGCTTTACTGACTGTAGATCAGAGGCGATGGGAAGATCTAAAAAGCAGGCTGAAGATAGCACAACCTCTTCATCTCCCACCTCGTCCGGGTATCAAAGATATTCTGATTTTATTCATGTTGAGCACTAGTGTTCATAATTCCCCAGGAGTCTAAGATTCAAATTAAAATTGTAATTGTGAGGCCACTAGGAGGTTCTTCATAAGTTAATGTGGAAACAGGATCAAACTATAGATCTCTGCATAAGGTTATTAAAATCAACCCAAAAGATTGTGCTTCAATGGTTTTAGTATAAGCCTTAATTTGGGGGGGTGGGGGGAGAGGAGATGAATTTTTAAATGAGGTAAATTTTTACTTGTCTGCTAATGATATGAATGGAATGTATTAACCTGACAGTGACTAGATGATGCCAGTACCAAAGCCTTCATACAAGATTGGTATTCAGTATGTGAAATTACATGTTCAGAAACACTGTTCAATATGTGAAACAATCGCAGAAAATCAAAAATGTCTTTCAGAACTAGGCAAGAATTAGGTTAACACTAAGGAAAATTTGTGGGTGGGGGAAAGAGAAGAGATAATGGGGCCGATCCCATGACCCGTGTGCGCTACTGCACGCACATACACCGCTGCATGGTTTGTGTGCGCTTCATAGGCCTCGTGCCTGCAGTCCATAGGGCATGGGATTTGTAACACTGCCATTGTGTGAATTGTAACTGATTTTATTAAACTCTCCTTGCAGATAATGATGGCTTTAGAGCAAAGATGTATGATATAACACAACATCCATTTTTTAAGAGGACAATTGCTGTGCTAGTTTTGGCCCAGTCTGTGTTGTTATCAGTGAAGGTATTGTTGTTTTTTACATCTTCTTTTATAATATTGGCAATATATATATATATATATATATATATATATATATATATATATATATATATATATATATATATTAAAAGTACCTTCTTAAAATAGTGAACTATAAAGTAGACAAAGGAATTGTAATATTCCCAAATACAGCATTTTTAATATCTTATTAAATCATCATTCCCTATGAAATGAAGATGAAGCCAAATGTGCCACTGCTGTCTATCTACAGAACATATGGCAGCAATAAACACTGGGGGAGGGGGATAAGAGTTTTAAAACAAATGTTAAATTGTGTACGCTGTTTTTCCCTTTTTCTCATTTCAGTGGGATGTTGAAGATCCGGTCACTGTTCCTTTAGAAGCAATGTCTGTTGTTTTTACTTTCATTTTTGTTCTTGAGGTAAAGTATTATATATCATATTTCTCCAAATTAAGTTTTGTGTAATCTACTTTTGTGCATAGTTTCATAACTTTTATAGTCAGAAGGGACCTCTAACATTGTCTGGTCTGATTTCATGCATATCACAGGCTTCTGAATTTCTTCCAGTTAAGACTTCATTGAGTTGAATAACTTGCATTTGGCTGCATCTTTTCGAAAGATGTCTAATTTTAATTGGAAGGCTTGAGGTATGTCAAATGCACCATCACCACCTTCCTTGGTAGTCTATCCCAATCATTAATCCCCCTTGCAATTACAAATATGTGTGTGGCCATTTGTCCCTGTTTAAATTTCAGCTATTTGTTCTTGTTCTGCCTTCCTCTTCTATATTGCAGAGCCCTTTTAGAAGTCATTCTTTCTCCCAGGGAAGATACTTATGCACACTATAATCAAGCCGCTCCATTACTGGCTTTGTGATGAACCTAACTGATTAAGCACCTTAAGTGTCTCACGGGGTACTTTCAGACATGTACCTTAACACCACTTTAACATTTCTTATGCATGTTGCAGGACTGGATTGGTGCCCGATGCAGCCCTGCAACATGCATAAGAAATGTTAAAGTGGTGTTACGGTTCATGTCTGAAAGTACCCATATTAAGGCTTATTTTGCAGCCTTTGATCGTTGAAGCTCTTCTTTACACCATCCCCAATTTTCCAATATCTCTTTTAAAATGCAGACATCAAAGCTGCAATGACCTTGTGGCTTTACGGAATATCTGGCTGTTGGAGGCCGTTGACCGGACAACTCCGAGGCATCTGCTCCCTTGGCGATGGCTCCTCAGGTCTCCGTGGTTTACAAAGGGCCTGAGGTTGCTGAGCTTGGAAGGGTGGTGGTTGGAGCAACGGTGGCACTGAACTTGACATATTGCAACACAGAGTCAGTTTGCATGCCTATGTTGTAGCTGTAAGGGCAGCAAAAAAGGATTTTTTTGCTGCCCGTATAGCCTCTGCAAAATCTCATCCAGCAGAGTTTTTCTGGGTGGTGAGGGGGTTGGTCAGTCCTCCCTCCCTCCACCTGGAATCCGAGATATCCATGGCCCACTGTGACATGTTTGGTGATCATTTTGCAGAGAAAATTGCTCGAATTCACCACAACTTGGACGCCACACTTATTGCAGTGGGTTGTGGAAGCCTCACCTTGTACGGTTTCATGGGATCAATTTCGGTTGGTGTCGTCTGCCAGGGAGGGAGATGTTCTTGGGGCTGTTAGAGCCACCTTTTGTGAACGTGACCCATGCCCGTCCTGGCTGGTTAAGGCCAGCTGGGAGACGGTGGAGCCATTGCTGGTAGGGGTGATCAATGTCTCCCTTCTGGAGGGCAGAGTGGTGGGCTGCCTCAAAGAGGCGGTAGTGTGACGTCTGCTCAAAAAACCATCACTTGACGTTGATTCCCTTGCCAGTTATCAGCTGGTCTCTAACCTTCCCTTTTTAAGGAAGGTTATTGAGCGGGTGGTGTCCCAGCAGCTGCAGGGGCATCTAGACCACATTGCTTATCTGGATCCCTTTCAGTCTGGTTTTCGTCTGGGTTATGGCACAGAGACTGTGCTTGTGGACTTGGTCGATGACCTTTGCCGTGAATTAGATCAGGGTTGTTTGACCCTGCTAATTTTATTAGATATGTTGGCTGCTTTTGATACCGTTGACTATAAGATGGTGGTGACTCGCTTGCAGGATTGAGCTGGAGTGGGCAGGATCATCCTTGACTGGTTCCACTCCTTCCTGGCCAGGAGAACTCAGCGTGTGGTGCTTGGGGATTGTTCTTCATCTCCACAGGACCTCACATGTGGTGTTCCACATGGTACTATTTTGTCCCCGCTCTTGTTCAACATGTATATGCAGCCACTTGGCGAGGTCGTAAGATGGTATGGGGTGTGGTGTCATCAATATGCTGATGACACACAACTCTACCTCTCATTTTCATCTGACACAGACCCGGCAGTCTCGGTGCTTCCCTGCTGTCTAGTGGCTGTTGGGGATTGGATGAGGGTGAGCCGAGTGAGGCTGAATCCCAAAAAGACGGAGGTGATGGTGGTGGGAAGGGCAGTGGATGTGGTGGTTCCCATCATTGATGGGGTCCGCTCTCTGCTGGTATCCCAGGTCCGTAGTCTAGGTGTGCTCCTCGATCCGCAGTTCCGACTGGATTTCCAGGTGGGGGCTGTGGCGAGGTGTGCGTTTTGCCAATTACATCTGGTGCGACGCCTTCGGCAGTATGTTTCAGATAGTGACCTGGCCATCATCATCCATGCTTTCATTATCTCAGGACTGGACTATTGCAACGCACTCTATTTGGGGCTACCTATGGTGACAGTCCTGAGACTGCAGCTGGATCAGAATGCTGCAGCCCATCTCCTTATGGGGACAGGTCGCCGTGAGCACATTACACCAGTGCTCCGGGCTCTGCACTGGTTGCCTATAGTCTTCCAGGCCCGGTTCATGGTATTGGGTTTGACCTATAAAGTCCTATACGGCCTTGGCCCAACTTACCTGTGGGACCGCCTCGCTCTCTGCACTCTGGAGTGGCCTCTACCATCTGCTGGGGGCGCCCTTCTCGAGGTCCCCCATGTGGCCTGGGGCCCACTATGGAGAGGGCGTTCTTGGTGGCCACACCTAGACTGTGGAACTCCCTCCCGCTGGAAGCCCGGGTGGTCCCAGATCTCCCCTCCTTCTGTCATATCTGTAAAACCTGACTGTTCCACCTGGCTTTTGGTGAGGAAGATGGGGTGTAGGGTGGAATGGGGGGGAGGGGAGGGGTGGTTTGGTTGTACCTTCCCTTTTTATTATATTTTATGGTTTTATTGATTTTATATGTTTTAACATTGTACGCCGCCCCGGGCTGCTTGGAGCAGGAGGGGCAGGGTATTTATTTTATATTTATTTTATACATTTATTTATTTTATATTTTGTATTTATTTATTTTATAAATAAAATAAATAAGCATTCCAGCAGCGGCCGGTCATGCCAAAAATCTCTTACTCCACTATTTACTGAAGTATTTTTTGCACTTCTTCTTCCCTGTTAATACATCCCAGGATTGCAGGATTGGAGTGCTTTGTCACAGCGTTTCCATTTTCAGTTATTTATATTCGCTATGGCCTAATACAGGGTTGTAGCTACCATGGAGTGGGGGGTGGGGTTTGGTTGAGCCCAGGCCCTGGATGTTGGGGGGGGCTCTGCAAGTGACATGAGAGCCACTATCAAAAAGACTTTATTGAGGACATATTGAAGATTTGATGATACATTTATCAATATTATACAGGCTATATTGAAGTTTTATGAACCTTGTCCCTCTGATATTGATATGATGTATTTCTAATTTCTAAATACACATTATACATTCTGTTTATTTTTGCAGTAGATCTTATTGGTTGGTTGGTCTGAGAGTCACTAGAACATTTTCAGAGTAGGAGTATATGGGGCCAACACTCTGCCCCCACTCACTCACTCTGAACATTTCCTACTGGCACTCAGATAGCTTGCAAAGGGCCTACCGAGAAGGGAGATTTCAGAGCTCTGGCCTCACCAACTAATAAAACCTTCTTCCTGATGGGGTTGCTGCCATCTCAGGGCCTCACTGGGAGCCAGGGCGGCACCACCACTTTTGTGGGTGGAGGCCAAGGCTAGCTGGGAGCCCCCTTGGGAGGTGTGTCACTTAGGAAGACCCTGACATTTTTATTATTTTTATTATATTATTATATTTATTTATTTATTTATTTTTTAAAAAAAACTTATACCCCACTCCCTCCAGCCCAAAGGCAGCTCAGGGCGGCTCACAACATTTTAAAACCATACATTAAAAACAATATAAAAAAGGTTACTAAAACTATTAATGATTAAAACAATAAAGGAAGTAAAACCCACTGGCGAAACCCCACCCTTACTCCCCCCTCCCCCAAAGGCCCAGACAAAAAGCCAGTTGTTACAGGCCCAATGAAAGGTCAATAAGCTGGGGGCCAGGTGAGCTTCCTCTGGGAGGGAGTTCCACAGCCGTGGCGCAACCACCGAGAACGCCCTCTCCATCATCACCTGGGGGACCTCCAAGAAGGCGCCCCCGGCAGATCACAGAGGTCGCTCCAGGGCCTGGGGAGTGAGGCGGTCTCTCAGATAGGAGGGGCCAAGACCGTGTAGGACTTTAAAGGTCAAAACCAGCACCTTGAATTGGGCCTGGAATGCTATAGGCAGCCAGTGCAGAGCCCAGAGCACTGGTGTAACGTGCTCCCTATGACCCATCCCTGTCAAGAGACAAGTGACCTCATTCTGCACCAGCTGAAGTAATATAGCCCTGAGGTAATGAATGCATGGATGAGGGTGGCCAGGTCAGAGCTTGAGACATCATCATCATCACTCATCACTTTTTATTTATACCCCGCCTCTCTCCCAAAGGACTCTAGGTGGCTTACAGTGAAATAATACATTCTGGGTTTTTCCACACAGGGGACCCAAGTCAATACAAACATTCTAACATAATATAACAATTTAAAATAGCATCTATCAAATAACAATTTACAAAAAACACAAAACACCCCCCCTATGACCTAACTGACATCCCATTCTATGATCTCCCCCACAACAACGGGGTAGGTCCCATCTACCATCACGTCATCCCCTGCTGCCACCAGGGAAAACCTAACCACCTCCACCCTTCTCTCACTAGGGGGAGGTGGTCCCACCAGCCCTACATCAGTAATCATACCCCACTCATCTAATTCCTCCCAATCTCCCACCTCCATCCCCAACCCTAGCCAGGGTACACACTCAAGAGGTAAGCCTCCTCCACCCTTTTCCATAGGTAACAACGAAACCCTCCCCATACCCTCCCTGTTCTCACTACAGAAGGGGGCATGGGAATCTGGCTGTGATGCCACCACCCCCCACTTTTCCTGTAATACCAACTCTTCCTCCTCCCTCCCTCCAATTTCTCCCTCCTTAACAGATATCCCCACCTTATCCCCCCGCAACCTCCTCCCCCGCAAAGGTGGGGACACCCTTAAACAACCCCTCCCCTCCATCTCCCATAATACCCGCCGCCTCCTTCCCCCATCCATATTAACAGAGGCTATAATACGAGTCCTGTATCCCTTCTCACCCTATATACCCACCACAAGTCCCCCCCCCTTCCCCCTCCGAGCCCCGAACGGCCCCAAAGGGCCGCACCCTTTGGCTGAGACCTTTTGGCTCGTGGATGCGGCCTGCGGCCTGCGGCAGTGCCGCCGGCAGAGTCTTTAAATAGCCCTGCGTCGCCTCCTGATAACAGGTGGTGGGTGGGAGGGGCAATAGCAGGGATTCCGCAGTGCGAGGCTCCCATCTCACAGTCCTCCCCTTGCTTAGTCCTCCCGATGAGAGGCTCCCCCTAGCTCAGCAGGTGGTAACTTGGGTGAGCGGCAGGTGCTGGAGCTGAAGCGGCAGCCGCTGGACAAGGTGGAAGGTGCACAAGACGACGACGCCGGCAGAGTCTTTAAATAGCCCCACGTCGCTTCCCGATAACAGGTGGTGGGTGGGAGGGGCAATAGCAGGGATTCCCTATGGCCGGATCCTGTGCACAAGGTGCAATTGGCAAAAGGCTCTCTTTGCCACCACCTCCACCTGACGATCCAAGCGGAGGCCAGGGACCAATAGGACCCCCAAGCACCATACCTGTGTGGCCAGCAGGGGGCGAACCCCCTCCACAAGGGGGACCATCACCTCCACCGCCCGACCCACCAACATCACCTACGTCTTGTCGGGATTCAGCTTCAGTCTGCTCTGCCTCATCCAGTCACTTATTGCTAGCAAACATTGGGAAAGCACCGAGACTGCATGGCCTGGGTTAGTTGAAAAAGAGAGGTACAGCTGGGTGTCATCAGCATACTGGTGGCAATGCACACCGAACAGTCTCACGGCCTCCCCCAGGGGTTGCATGTAGATGTTAAATAACAACGGAGACAGAATTGAGCCTTGCGATACACCACACGCGAGATCCCTGGGGCCAGATGTTTCTTCTCCCAGCACCACCCGCTGGCTCCTTCCCGAGAAGAATGAATGGAGTCATCCTAAGACAGTCCCATCCACTCCCCCCAGGGTCCACAGCCATTTCAACAGCAACCCATGGTCCACTGTATCAAATGCTACTGAGAGATCTAACAGAACCAAAAGTGTAGAATTTCCTAAATCTATCTCTCAGAGGAGGTCATTACCAAGGCCACCAACCCAGTCTCAGTGCCATATCCTGGACAAAAACCTGATTGAAAAGGGTCCAGGAAACTGATGCTATCCAGATGCCCCTGGAGCTGCTGGGCCACCACCCATTCAATAACCTTCCCTAAAAAGGGAAGGTTAGAGACAGGCCAGTAGCACTAGCTAGCAAGCGAGTCAATGTCCAATTATGTTTTTTTGAGCAGGGGCCACACCACCACCTCCTTGAGGCAGTCCGGCACTCTGCCTTCCTGAAGAGAGACATTGATCATCCCCACCAGCACCAGTCCCAAAATCTCCCTGGAGGCTTTCACCAGCCAGGATGGGCATGGATCTAATTCACAAAAAGTGGCCTTAACAGACCCCAGAGCCCCCTCAGCATTGGCCAGCGTCACTTCCTGAAACAGATCCCACAAAAATGGACCAGAGGGTATCCATTACCCTCGGCTCGTCTTCCTCTGCGTCAATCCCGGCCCAGAAGTCGTGCTGGATTCGAGCGATCTTATCTGCGAAAAAGTTCACAAACTCCTCACAGCGGGCTTGGGAAATTTCCCCCTTCAGGTGGAGGGAGGCCAGACTGACCAGCCCCCTCACCACCCGGAAGAGCTCCGCTGGACGTGACTTCGCAGCGGCTATGAGGGTGGCAAAAAATTCCTTCTTTGCCATCCTCAAAGCCACAGCATAGGACCGCAAGTGCTGCAGGATCACAAGAGACTGCAGCCAATTGAATTCAGCATGAGAGCGGCATCAGCAGCACTCTAACCACCGCCCTTCCCGTTTCAGCCACCGCAACCCCTCAGAAAACTAAGGCGCTCTCTAGTGACGAAGCAGCAGGAGCGGATGTTTCGGAGCCACTCGATCAATGACCGCTGCCAGCAAGGTGTTCCAAGCCTGGACGAGATCATCCACCAAGCAGTCTTCAAGGTCTAACGATATCTCCCCCAGAGCTTCCTGGAACCGCTGCGGTTCCATCAGCCTGCAGGGGTGGACCAACCTAATTGGTCCCATCTCTTTCCGGGGGCCGCCATGTGCTAGGAGCCTGATCTGCAGGAGGTAATGATCTGTCCATGACAAAGGCATAGAACACGCTTCCCCCACTACCAGATCACCCACCTGAAGGCCAGAGCAGAACACCAGGTCGAGCATATGCCCCCCCCCCCCCCCATGTGTGGGGCCACTAACCATTTGGGACAGGCCCATGGTTGCCATGGCAGCCATGAACTCACACTCCACCCTGACAAGGCCAGTGCCAGCGTGGATGTTGAGATCCCCCAGGACCACAGTCCTCGGGAGCGCAACACCACCCCCGACACCAGCTCCGCTAGAGTGGAGAGGGATGCTTCCGGGCAGAAAGGAGCACAGTATACCAGCAGCACCCCAGTACTGCCCCTGGCCAACTGAAACACAAGGGGAAGGGCCTCGATCCCTGGGATTAACTGTACCGGAAACCTCCTAGCAGTCAAAGATTCCGTAAAAGCCATAGCTACACCACCCACACCGTCCCCCAAGCCAGGGCTGGTGTTGCACGGAGTACCCCGCTGAAACAAGATCCACCAAAATCGGCCCTGCCTCTTCATCAAGCAAGGTCTCAGTGAAATATGCGAGGTCTGCAGCCTGATCCAGGTTCATATCCCAGATCACTGATGTTTTATTGACTACAGACCTCACATTCAACAGCAACGCTGGCCCAAGGCGCCTTAGACTGTTAGGAGACGCCCATGCTTGGGACATGAAACTGGGTCCATCACAATCTTGCTACCCCACTGACCTAATGTCCTTTTCACAGTCACTGGGTGCTTTTAGACAAGCACATCCCCACCCACTACATCCCCCATCTCCTACCCATTATGCATGTTGCAGGGCACCCATAGGGCACCACTGCAGCCCTGCAACATGTATAGTGGGTGGATGGTGGGTGGGTAGTGGGTGGGTAGGTGCTTGTCTAAAAGCATCCACTGCTTTCCAGGCTATAGTTCCCCCATTCTGGGTGCAATTCACAAAATGAGTGGGACAGGCATGCCAGCAGAGGAACTCCCTTTAGTGTGTCCAGGGACAGACAATGAAAAGATCCCAATCCAGGGAAAAGCCTCATCATCAGGCTTGCATAGCCTAAGGGATAATGGGTGAGCAAAGGCTCTTCACAGGCAGGGAAGGTTTGTTTGCTTCAATCCAAGCCTTGCATGCAGAGCGTCAATCTGCTTCGCTGATATTTGAGATTTTATATCTGCTCTCACACAGGCATAGCATGCCTTCCCCTCCCACCCACTCTTTTGGGGGATTGATTCATCTGTTATTATTGGCTTCAGTGTTCTTTGTTTCTAGATGTATGGCCTTGCAATTTATTGTATTAAAACATGTGTTGTTGGCATGAGCCCAGTTTATTAATCAATTCAAATTGTCTCTCAAAACTGCCTTGTCTTCAGCGTTATTTATCACTCCCCAATCTTTGTGACACCCACATAATTTAATTGGTAATGATTTTGTATTTTCTTCTGGTTCAGTGATCAAAATTATTAAATGGCACTGGTCCTCTCTGAGAATCCACTGAAATACCCCAATTAAATGACAATTGTAAGGAAAGAGTGTCCTTATAATTATCTATGTCAGGTGTTTATTTTGTGCTGAGGGGCTTGCTGCCCCCCCCTCCTGACTGGCCATGACTCAGTTTCCCCACTTACAGTCTCCACTGGCCACAGCTCTCTCCAGAACTGTCCCAGTCTGTAAAGGAGTAACTATCCTGACATCCTTGTAGGTTTCCTTGAGTCTTTGTAGGTTCCCAATCACAGAAATCGTATTAAGGTTCGCCCAAGTATCTAACAACGTGGGATGTCCCCTCAAATGTGTTATCCAATGTCAGTATCACGCAAGCACACCAAAGCTTGTTTAAAAGAATTTGTATTTACAAATTCAGATTGGTTAAAAGACAAACATTGATTCAAAAGTACAAATCTAACAAAGGAATTCAGAAGTAATGCAGTTTCACTAGAAATCCCCGAACTAACATCTCGCCCTACTTATAAGTCCATGTTACACAGCTAGATGTCTGCAGCTGGACCCTTTTGCTTCTTAATCTCTTTTGATGCTTTTTAGTCCGTGTCTCAGTTGAATCTCTTCAAAATGCTTCTTTCTTAGTTTCTCTTTGTCCCCTTAAATACTTTCGCAATGGCTTCCAGAAAGTTCTCTTTGGCTGCTTCTACACGTGTATTAATCCTGAATAAGCACCTCTAATACCAGGATTAAGTGGTAGTGTGGACAGATAATCTGGTATTAATAAATCTGAATCCTGGTTTTATTCCTGAATGATAATTGATAAAACCTCATTTTCCAGGTTTTATTTAGTCCAGATTCCAGAATAAAATAATACTGGGATAGTACTTGTGTAGACAGTTATGCTGGAATGAAGCCCCACACCATAGACAATTGCGGGTAGAATTGACCTCCCCTGTACCCAACGTCTCTATGGTGGCAAAATGTCACTGGTAGGAATTTACAACAGAGAAGGCTGTGACAAAATGCTACTCATGCTGCCTCGTAATCCAGTCTGACCCTGCAGTGGAGTGAATCCATCACATCCCTCTGCTCCAGGGACCCATGCCAGCAAGTGACATAGGTACATCAAGGACGTTGGGAGGAGAGGGGCTTACAACTGCCCACACAGCAGCCAGTAGAGGCACCCAGAACCAGGGGATACTGTCCCTCTCTTTAGGGTCTCTCACAAACCCTCAGATTGGCCTAGGACAGGGAAGGGGGGCCAGCTGGAAATGGAGGGGGCAGACATGTCCAGTATCTCCAATGGCACTGGTATCTCCACTAATCTGTTGTATTTCAAAAAATCAGAGCAGAGGAAGACGTTGAAATTCAGCTGAACTGTCTGTGTGGCAGAATCCAGTTCCCTTTAGAACTGCCCTGTTGGTCTCAGCTCTCTACACAAGCACAGAATCCCTTCTGGAAATTTACATCCTGAACAATTAATGACAAGACCAATGTTCTAGCAGAGGCATTCTCCTCTCAGTCAGAGTTCCTCAAGGTGCTGAAATTCAACTGTGCTGCATCATGGGATTGATGCATTCCTCCTTGTGACTCTTATACCGATATAAGCATCTACACTGCAATTCCAGAATAGTGCTTTATTCTGGAAAATCAATGATCGTGTAGACAGTTATCCCAGATTGACAATCCTGGTATGTCATGACAGAATTGTGTTTGTGTAGAAGCAGCCTGTGTCTGTTTCTGGGTCATTTGCTCAGTCTCTGGGAGTTACTGATAAACTCAGTTACCCTCCAGTAACACTTCATCTACATTAACATTGTCTTCCCTATCTGTACTGAAACCTGCTCAAATTGTTTTGGGCTCACATTCTATTTTTTACTTTCCAAATGTAACTTTTCTTTATATTTTCTGCATACATACATTTTCCTCTCAGTGGACTCAGCATTTCTAGACAACTACAACAACCAAACTTTTCATGTTTTACATAATGGTCTCAGAAGTACAAACGTATTTATTCATTCACATGAAAACCACAATACATGCATGTTACATACATGTTGTTTTCATAAACCCTGTCACATATGTATTTCCCACTTCTGTATTATCTGAACAACATGCAGTCTTTCCTCTCCTTGGGTGCTTGCCCATGTTACCACACGGGGGGAAACTAACGAGAAGCAAACCCCCAGCGGAGGAAGTAATGTGAGGCTTTGAACATGGGCGCATGGTTAAAAGTGCCATTTAACGTATCTCCTGTTGTTTTCAATCACGAAAGACAGGACGTAAAATCCAAACTTGCCTTTCGTGATTGAAAACAATGGGAGACACATTAAATGATGCTTTTAACCATGCACCCGCATTCAAAGCCTTGCGTTACTTTCCCCTCCAGGAGTTTGTTTCTCATTAGTTTTCCTGGCACAGTAATGTGGGCAAGCAGCCCTTATATATTCCTAATACCCCTGTGTGGATTTATTGTACCCGTTTTATTCATGGGAACCTGAGTGGCTTGCACTGACTTGCAAGGAAGTCTTGCACAGGAAATCTGCGGTGGAATTAGGAATTGAACTTGGGCATTTGAGATTCTATGTATTACTTTTGTTGGCAAAAACTTTACCTCAAGTACCTCAGTGTGATACTTGTTGATAAATGATGACTTCTTAATGACAATACTCTTATATGGAGGTGCACTAGATAGCTTCTGTGAGGATTAAACTCTTGTGGACAAGGGAGAAATTGGATTCAAGAGAAATGTCTGTGGTTCATGGGATTCAAAGTGGCCTGACAGACATACCATTTATCCCACTGGGACAGGATACCAAGACTGAACTTGTCAAAAGTAGTCCAGAAAACCAGAAAGAGCTATTTGTCAGCTGAGGGAGATGAAGATCTGCCTGCCTGGTTTGGGGTGCAGGATCATGCCCACATGCAATAATCTTTGAGAAGAAGTTAAACGTGACTTCTCTGTGATTTGACAACAAAAAAGTGCTAGGCAAGGAAATGAAAGCTCTGCCAAGATGCTTGGTATATTGTGCCTAAGTGTCAGTGGGATGAAGGCAGAGATATACATTAAGCTGCTTCTGTCCCAAGTGTGCAGCCAGGATCCTTGCAAACAGGCAAGGACTGAAACTAGGGGTGCAGCAGCACAAACAGCAGGCCCCAATCCCCAAGTGGTTGCATGGTGGGCAATTCAAGCATGGTGAGCAGGTCACACAGTGGCAGGGAAGCTGGGCTGGCCGGCCCCTCGGAGCTGCCACCACGAACGGAGGCTAGAGGTAATGACTCCTGCTGAGGTGCAGGATTAGGCCTGCTGCCAATAGACAGCTGTTGAGGGATCTGGAGGAGGGTGCGTGCTCCTCAACACACACACACCTGACAGCTGATGGGGAAGGGGAGCTTGGGAAGAGTGTGTGCCCTCTTCCCAAGCCCCCCTTCCCCATCAGCTATCAGCTGTCAGTTGGGTGGATCAGGGGAGAGGGTAGCCTGGGAAGAGCACAGGTACCCCTCCTCCTCCCAATCCACCCAACAAACAGCTGATGGGGAGTCCAGAGGAGCACCCGTATGTGCTCTTCTGGGCCCCCTCCCCCAATCAGTTGTTTGTCCAGGTGGGGAAAGGAGCACACAGGCCTCTGGGCTATCCCTCCCGCTGACCCGCCCAGCCAGACTGAGAGCCCACCCCCAACTTTAAGTAGCATCCATCGCTCATATCCCTGCAGCAGTACACCTCACATGGCGGGGCAAGCGCGCCCCGTCACACAAGTTGCCCCACCCTGGGCAGTCTTACCCCAGTTGGGGAAAGGCTGCTCTGTGATACATCCTCGGATTTTTTCTGAGGACATGTCATGGAGCAGCCAGCTGCTCAACCCATCTCGGGATGAGGGAACATCTGATGGTCCCTGGGCACACAAACCACTGCATCATGTGGCTCGTTTTCCCAGGGAGGGGTAAGGCTGCCTAAAGCATGATAGCCTCTCCAGCCTGTTTCATCTGGCTGAACCCTAACTTCAGTTTTCACACTCTGTTTCTTTCTTGGATTAGTAGGATTGGCCATAGAGTCAGCAGGGAGTAATTTACTAGAGACCTCAATACTTCAGCTTTATCACTGGAAAAAATTGGATACTGTAAGTTATGGCAAAATGAATGTCAAGAGGATCTCATTCCTAGTGTCTATAAAAGAGTTACAATAAGAAAAGATTCTACAAGCAGTGTAGGCATTTTTCTTTTATTTCTGCTGAGTGGAGCCATTGTACTGTACAGAAACATATGTTCAGAATGCGGAAGAGGGAAAGTTTAGCTAGCAGAAGGATTTTTAGAATCTGAATGATATTCCTCCACAGTTAATAAAAATTTGGGACACTATTTTGCAACATCTAGTTAAGACAGATCAAAGAGGGTATAATTAAACCAGTTAAGGATATATCAAATTCATGAAATCTTAAATGCACTTGTGTACGCAGACTTTCAGGATCTATACATATAAAATATATCTAATGTTTTGTACGTTTGGAAAAAAATGTCAACATCATAAACTTGGCTTCAAAAGACTAAAATAATGTCTAATTACCATTGGCTTTCTGTAATATACGTTAGAAACACTTAGGGTGTTTTCAGACAAGACAGTAGCCCTGCTGGAGTCCGTGTTCAGTCTGTGCAGCTCCCACTCAGCCCCCACTCACATTTTTTAGTGTGTAAAGCTAATAAACAGGCAGCCCCAGCACGCATTTTATGTGCTGACTGTCACCACTGCCACAGGTGGCGCCACTCGGCGCTCTCTCTTTCTCCAGCCCTGGCTCTGATGGAAAAGGGGGCTCACAGCCAGAGACATGTCCTTCCCTGGCCATGACCTCCCTTTCCATTAAAAGCAGCAGTCGCATAATTTCCCAACTCAGAGGTGGCTGCAAGAGAAGAGAATGATCGCACTCTCACAGCTGGGAGGCGGCTGCAAGAGGAGAGAGCAGGGGTGCAGGAAGGACTTCTCCAGAGGATCTGCACTTGCACTCCTCCCTCCATTTGGGAAAGAAACTGAGGGGAGCGAGGGAGGAGTGAGACTCCTCTGGAGGATCCACTGGGCTCCTGCACTCCCCTCGGTTCCTTTTCCAAATGAAGAGAGGAGTGCGAACACAGATCCTCTGGAGAAAGTCCTTTCTTCACCCCCTGTCTCACTCTCTCCTCTTGCAGCCACCTGTCAGTTGAGAGAGCACATTCACTCTCTCTCCTCTAGCAGCTGTGCTAGGTGCAACTCTTTGGTGCTGGTGGACCTGGATGCAGGCGAGGCTGTGGGTGAACCTAATTAACAAGACACAGCAACATGGGCACGCATTAGCATGCACAGGCCTTCACAGTAGACCTTGTGAGTGGGGAGCGAGTCCTTGTGAGTGGGGAGCAAGTGGAGGCTGCATAGGGGGTGCTGGTAACATCTGGTGAACATCTAATAGATTAGCAGGCAAACACCCACCTGATGGGTGCTCATTGTGGGCTGTTGGCTCATTTATTTTCATCCGAAGTCACTGGCATACTGAGCTAAGGACTGACTGCATGTGTCCAGTAAGCCTGTTCTAGAGAGTATGCATAGATCACATTAAACAGGACCCACTCTTAAATATCCAGCATGTGGCATCAGTAGCTGAGAGGCAGTTAAGAGACAGCCTGTGTTTGCTAGGAATGTTGTGCAACACCTCACATTTACTGGCCCACGCTGTTTTCTCTTCCAGACGTATCTAAATCCCTGTGTCTATTAATGCTAGCAAACATAGATCCGCTTGTTCAGAAGAAGATTAGGAAATCTATCCAATTTGGAAATATAATTTATTTTTAATTAATTAGACATGTAATTGTAATCTGCCTGCTTTATATACTTTTACGTGTATTGCCATAAACATGGACATATGTTTATTAATTATTATTATTTTTTATTATTTTATTATTTTATTTTAATAAATTATAGTCAGAGATGGTTTTTCACTGAACATTTATAATACATGAATTGTCTTAATCGATTTCCAGGTTACAATGAAGATTATTGCCATGTAACCTGCTGGTTTCTGGCAGAGCAGGAGAAATCGATATGATCTCTTGGTGACATCCCTTGGTGTAATATGGGTGATACTTCACTTTGCCTTACTGGTAAGAACAACGCAGGGCATTTTAAATCTGCCTGTATTTGTTTTATTTGTGCAGCACCTGTAGGGTGCAGCCACACAAGCTGTGGGGCCGCACCAGCCATACAAACGAGCACTCGGCCATGTGCCGTCTCCCTCCCCTGGCCCGACCAAATCCCCATCCTGGCTGTGATGTGGCAGTGTGATGGGCGACAGCATCATATGGGTAAGCCTGCAACGCAACGTGTCCTCGAGGATGTAGCACATAGCAGTCAGCCGCTCACCTCACCCCGGGTTGGGGGAAACATCTGGTGGAAGTAGGTCACACGATGCACTGCATTGCATGGCCCGGCTGCCCAGACTGGGGTAAGGCTACCCAAGGCGTGGTAGCCTTCCCAGAGTGTCACGTATGGCTGCACCCGTAGTGTGTTTGCTGTTGTGCAAGACAACCAATAAAGACAGTCAGCATCCCCAAATCAGTTACAATCCAAAGAGAGACACACATGAGACAAGATGTTCTGGAAGACCCAGAACAAGGTGGACCCAGAAGAAGGTGGCAATTTAAGGGCAGAATTAATTTTTTTCCTGCTTTAAACCACTTAAGTGGAAAAAATATTTGACTGATTTTGCTTAGAGCCTGAGGGCCTTTGGGAAGAAATAGGTCTTCAGGAGAGATTTGATTAGTAAGGGGTGGAGGGGTAATTTGCAGCACTGGGATTACTAAACCCTGCCTCTTAGAGATTTGTCAATGGGGTGGACAGGAAGGAAGAGAGGCTGGAGATAATCCAAGTAAGAACTGGAGATGAGAAATCAAAACATCAGCCCTGTGGAGCAGTCTTTGGAGCACTGGAGTAGTCAGTGGTGTGCTATTTGGTGAACAAGGCCCACTGGGGTTTTATTGCAGAACAGAACAGAAAGGTGGAGAACAGCTTGTCCAGGAAACAAAAATCTCTCCTCTTCCCTGTTACAAATTTAATTTTTTTTAAAAGGCTCCACCCTCTCGCTTGGGAGGGTGGGAACTCTACCATCTGATTGCTGGAGAGGGGATGTCAGATTGTCTCATCTTGTCAACAATTGCCAGTTGTGGCCCTCACCACTCCTTAATTGTCAGGAGGCTCCCATCCTGTCTATTCCAATTACTATTGTTGGAAGGAACCTCTAGCATCATGGAAAGTCCTTTTGTCCCTGACATCCTCAATTTGCCCCCTGCTACTGATTAACTAGGGAGGCCCATGGTCTGTCTGTGAGCTAGCAGCTGCCTAGCTGGAAGAACTGAGTCATTGCACATAATTACAGCATGGCTATCTGAGCAGGAATGGGAGGTGGGGATGTTGGAAAGTTTGAGTAAGGTTTTTTCAGTGGCATAGCTCTCTCTTCCTTTCTTATTGTCTAGCTGTTGAACTATTGATGGTATCAATTTCTGTTTTATTACTTTTGGATTGCACTGACTGAGCCACACTGAAAAAAATGACTTTTGAAGCATATAATGAAGGATTCTATATGTGAAGTCTCTTGTGTTTAATTTCCAGAATGCATACACGTATATGATGGGTGCATGTGTAATTGTCTTCAGGTTTTTCTCAATTTGTGGGAAGCACGTGAGTACAAATCAAAAATCATAATTGTCACCATGCTAAAGTATGGTTGGAATAAATTATTAGTTGCTTTACGTTTTTAGGGCATTGTGTAGGTGTCCATTTTACAAACTGCTGCCGTAAATCTCCATTTCATATACTGTACCTAGAAGGCCAGGTTTAGAGAGTATTTTATATCTCAGTGATAAAATATAATTATTGGAAATACTGTATATTTATCTGTTAAGGCAATATTTGCAAAGCTACTCAGGCTATCCAGATGTTTTGGCTGACATATGATGTGACATATGAGTAGCTACAGTGTCAGTAAAGGAAAGGTTCTATTAGGGCTCACAGTTACAGGTAAATAAGTCATAAGGTCTGCACAGCAAAAAGTTTGCCTTCCATCAAGGCACATAAGCCTGTACAGTTCTGAAAGTGCAATTAAAACGCCTTTTTCTTCTGCATTAGGTTATTCTCATTGGTTTCTAAGCTTTGTGACTGATTATAGAAAAACTGTTCTTCAAAAATTAAATTAGTCAACTGTGCTTTTTTTTGTTAATAGCTGGTGCAGCTTAACTATGGGTAATTTTAGATGTTACGAGATCAGTCAACCACCCTGAATCACAGTGGACTCAGGGTGGTGGCTATGATCCCATGCACGTCAGTTTGAACCCCGCCAGATGTTCACCACGGTGAATTCCTGGCGGGGTTCAAAGCTAACCACAGTTCTGGAGGTGAGGCTGGCATCAGCTCCAGAACCATGGTTAGGTTGACCACAATCCGGGACGGGGCTGGGAATGGCCACGGGTAATGACTGTTACCCAGTCCCGTCCCAGAATCAGGTCCCAAACACGGGACAGGATCGCTGCGCCCACCCATCTTCTCGAGAGCGGGAGTCCATGGAACGTGGGGGGAGCGGCGCCAAGCGGCCGCACGTCATGCCGCACAGCCCCGCCCCCTCCCAATTCCCCTCTGCGATCAGGCCAGCACGTCTAAAGGACGGCGGTCTGATCACAGACCGGGATCCAAGACTGATCCTGGTCCAGGGTTCAGCATGGTAGCCTGATAGGCCCATCATGTCTGAAATTACCCTAAAGGTGAAAACAGACCTACATGTAACTCCACTTTAACACCACTTTAACATTTTTTATGCATGTTGCAGGGCTGTATTGGTGCCCTCCATCATATGCTACCCTGCAACATGCATAAGAAATGTTAAAGCAGTGTTAAAACTGAGTAACAGTGCATATCTTTTTTCACCCTAAATTCTGTGCTGTTGTGTGGTAGGTAGCTAGCCAGGAGACATTATGGCCGTTGCTGGCTGGAGTGGGTAGTGTCTCCCTTCGGGAGGGCAGGGTGCCTGACTGCCAAAAGGAGGCTGTGGTTAGACCCCTGCTCAAGAAACCATCTCTTGATGCTAATGCTCCTGCCAGTTATCGGCCAGTCTCTAACCGTCCCTTTTTAGGGAAGGTTATTGAACGGACTGTGGCACGGCAGCTCTAGGTACATCTGGACTGCAACGGTTTCCTTGATCCCTCCCAGCCTGGGTTTCGGTCTGGGTATGGTACGGAGACGGCCTTGGTGGCCTTGGTTGATGATCTCCGTCTGGCGTTGGACCAGGGTCGTCAGACCTTACTGGTCCTGCTAGACCTTTCGGCTGCATTCGACACAGTCGATCATGAGGTGTTGGTGACTCGCCTGCGGGACCGTGCCGGAATTGGCAGAACGGTCTTGGACTGGTTTCGTTC
>QEPC01012510.1:2693635-2711873 GCA_003113815.1 Sphenodon punctatus
TGAGACCTCGCATCTTCATGAATGTTAGACCCCTTGTCTCTCCCTCTGTTCCCCTTCCTAAGTCTCTCCCCCAGCTCCTGTCTCTCAGATTGTAAGCCCTAGGGGCAGGGACTGTGTCTATTTTATGACTTTGTAAAGTGCCAGGTACACTGCTGGTGCTATATAAATGTTTGTTAATAATAATAATAATAATAATAATTTAAGCAACTTCCGGTACAGAGAAGGGGGCAGGGGCTCGACTGGGGGAGAAGTCCAGCCTGTTTCAGGCCGCAGTGCAGCCATTTCTCACCACCACCACCACCCCGTCCCGACCCAAGCCGGGGGGTCGGGACCCGAAAAAATGTAAAAAAATAAAAATAAAAAAAATTTAAAAGCCCAAACCACGGCGGGACTGACCCTCCCTGCCAGCCCGGCCCACCAGAAATGTTCCCGGTGGGTTGCATGGCCAATCCGCCCCTGGTTACAGGGCTGGGACCAAATAGATTAGAGGGGGAGAAGGGGCGGGAGCCAGAACTCCTAAGTTCTCTCTTTCTTAAAGAGGAAATGGAGGGGGTGAGGGGCCAGCTCATGCCCTCCTGGCCCCAGCTTCAGTGTTGCCCCCAACCTGCAAAGAGGAAGAGGATTGGGGCTGAAAGACAAAGGCAAAGTGAGTGCATGGAGCCTAAGTTGTAAGTGAGCACAATATGTGAGTCTGTACAGCGTCTTTACTGCTAACATGGCATGGATATTAAGGCGGGAGTCTTAACTTGCGATTTCCATGCTTTTTAGTACATGATTGAATTTGCAAGAGCCTTAACTCTTCTTGTAAACGGGAGGGTTTTTTATTGTGGATTATGGATTGATTTTGATCATTTCTTCTTTCCTTCCATCTTCTCTTGTCAGAAATGAAAATAATCTAAGTCAGCCTCACTGATTTTTTAATGTACATTCCCTCAGCTACGTCTATTTTCCTTCCCTTTCCCAAATTTTATATTGGTCTAACTCATTTCCCAGTGTTAATCATAGATCCTCTTGAGTCCCAGTCAACATCACTTCTAGATTAATCAAGTAGTTCACAATACCCTCCAGTTTCCTCCTCACCTTTCCCCTGGGGCTGAAAATGCTGTTTGCACAATCTCCTCCAATTATCAACTTTCTGTTGAAATGTCTATGTAGAACCAGTATATCCGCTGATACATCATATCTGCAGGATATATCATGTCCATGTATGTTAGGTGGATGCAATAATCTATAAAGATCTATTACTATGGGTGCAATCCTTACTCATACAAATCAGTGGGAGTTTCACCACTGATTTCAATGGCTGTACGATCACATTGTGTGTCTTTTATTTCCAACTACAGTGATCACAATAAACCTTAGGACAAATGACTAAATGCAGCTCCAAACTCAGTTTGAATTTATAAGCATGTTAAATCTCTTCTCTGTTAAGTACCAGTGTCTCAGCAACTCCATTCCCAGATTCTCCCGCTAGTATTCGGTCCCTTGCACCCACAGAGATATCAGCCTCCAGAATCTCACCCCAAACCCGGGCTGTGCTATCATTCCATTTTGGGTAGTGAAAGTAGTTAAAATTACCAGCCAATGCCGCATCTGCCCTTAAAGTCCCACCACCCCCATCTCTATCTAATATCAGGGACAGTGACAAATGATCTAATATTGGACACACTGCTATCTCAAAGTTAGTCACATACCTATATGTAATGGGAGTGATTGCCGCGTAATCTATAATGCTACAGCCTTGGTGTCCCAAAAATGTAAATTCCACCACAGGGTCTTGAAAACCTGTACCATTAAGTATGGACAGGTTCAACCCTGCCAGCAGTTTGGCAAATCTAATACCAGAGGCATTACATTTCAGATCCTTTGAGACCCCATTAAGTTGAATAGACAAACTCCCAACAAAAGACTCCTCCAGATATGGGAGGAGAACTGTATCGTCTGGCCCCATCCTAGCGTTAAAATCCCCCATCACCACGCAGGGGGCATTAGGGTGTCTAACCAATACCTCACTAATAGCATTTTCCAACTTAGCCCAGAGATTAACATTATAAGAGTCTGCATTTACCGGGGGAATATATACATTCAGGAACACCCAGGAACGAATTCCAATCGTCGCCACAACCCCCAGCAAAAAAGGAGGATGCCTAATCTTATTAATGAGCTTTATCCCTGCCGTCTGCTAATAGGCAGGCCAAGCTTCCACTCGCTCTACCCCTTGCCGCGGACGCTACAGCAGGGAGGCAAACTGCTGTATATTGCTCAAATTCTATATTATCCAGGGCCCATGTTTCCTGAACAAGGACCACCTGGTGCTGCTTAAGGAGGGCCAAAACTCCCCACATCCTCGGTGCGTATCCCAGCCCGACACATTCCAAGAGCAGACCGATATAAAGCATGATGGATTCTGTGAATACCATGGATCCGTCTGCTCAACTGCCCTGAGTGGGTATGACTGCGATAGATCTTGCCTCTGATGCGTGGCAGAAGCCCCTTGCTCTACCTGTTTCCCCTCTCAGACACCTTCACAGGATGTCGGATCTAAGGGCGCTTTTAGACGAGGCGGAAATGGCGGCTGAGCCCTTTATCAGCCGCTCGTCTAAATCCCCGGCGTGCTGTAACACCGGATCTCTGCCGCGTGAAGCCAGCCCGGCGATCCTGCCCCCCTTGAAGGTGGCTCGCCGCTGTGCCAGCTTCACGCCGCACTTCCAGGTTCTTTGCCCGAATGCGCATGCGCAGAATGGCGCGCATGCGCACAAACACCCTACGCCGTGTCTGATGCTCTTCTGAACATCAGACACGGCATAGAGAGGAAAGCGGGTGCCCGATGCCGGCACTGAATGATCCCGCTTGTGAGCGGGATCGTTTAAAAGCGCCCTAACACTGAACACCCCCCACCCCCCATATATACAATTTCCAGAGACTAGTAAGTCCCCGGCTCCTTCTCCCTGCCCGGCATCTCTACACCAGGGAACCTGTAAGGAGGTAACTGGAGAGGCCTTAAGCATCCTCTCCATCTCCAGGGGTTCCAGCTGAAAGCTCTCGCTGGCCTCCTGGACCAAAGAGCCTATCTCCTCTGTAAGCACTGAAAGATCGCTTGCTGATTGTAACACTGCAAGTTCAGCTACACCTGAGTTGCTTCTCTGACCCAGTACAACCTCATGGGAGTCCATAGCTAAACTGAGGAGTCTGTCATTAATAAGGGGCGATGGAAGCTTGCCCAATTTCTTCCCCAGGTTAGAGTTACTATGGACCTTACCCCCGGCAATAGAGTTGGACAAAGGGGTAATAGCTCCTCGCTGTTCCTGAAGTAAATTATCTTCCAGAGTAGAAGAGTGAGAGTCCCCATTATCAAACACCTCCCCCATCTGAAACCCCCTCCCCCCATGAGAAGAAAAGGGGAATATGCTGCAACAAGAAGGTGGCCAGACCAGCATTGTGAAATCGTACAACCAGGCGCTGAAGATAGCCTCGTATTGGAATTAACTGGGAAGAGCTGATATGCCTCATCAGGATAGGGGAGCCGAGAATAGTAGACAAATGCTGTTGGATGTCACTCTTCGTTCTCCACCTAGGTGAACTACCATTGGGCAAAGGTCTAATTAAAAAAGAAATAGCCCTCTGAATCAACCTTGGCCTCTTACTTTGATGGATCCCTATACCTGGCTTTTGAGAATCCACTGGTCTGCTAGAAGACCTAGTAAAAGTTCTTTTTTACCCTGAGGTAACTTTATGTACAATGAAATTTTTGTCCCTAGCTATGGATGTGAGGAAAAAGTTTCTCCAATTTAAGCTGCCTCAGGTTACTATTTAGAATTCTATGACTTTTTATTGCCTTGAATTGAGCTATCTATAATATAAAATATACTGTATATGTCATCCATGACTGATTTTTAGATATGAAGGATAGATTGGTGCTTTAGGTTATAACCCCTTTGTAAGGGGGAATATCTGTATTTGTATGTTTATTTTTGTATTTGTGTCTGTTTGTATTTGTATTTGTATATATATATATGTACCAGTATCATCAATTGCTTTTCATTCTTCTTTCCAGGTGACACTGAAGATGTTGCTGCTGACTGTGGTGGTCAGCATGTATAAGAGTTTCTTTATCATAGTGGGGATGTTTCTTCTGCTGCTTTGTTATGCTTTTGCTGGAGTAGTTTTATTTGGTACAGTGAAATATGGAGAGAACATTAACAGGTACAATATCTACGACATCCTAAGCAAGATTTTTTACGAGATAAAAAGGGTTTGTTCCACTAAACAAACACTTTGTTTTGTTATGTTTTATTTTAAACCCCTCTCCCTCCTCCCCCTACTTCTCTCCTGTCCTCCTTCTCCCCTGCCTCCCTTGAGGAAATCTCCTCTCTGCTCTCCTCCTCCAAACCTTCCACTTGCACCCTTAATCCCATTCCTTCCCGCCTCCTCACCTTCATTACTCCCACTGTCGCCCCCTCCTTCCTGCACATCATCAACCTCTCCCTCTCTACAGGCTCTTTCCCTTCTGCCTTCAAACATGCCACAGTCTCTCCTATTCTCAAAAAGTCCACTCTTGACCCCTCTGACCCTTCTAGCTATCGTCCTGTCTCACTCCTTCCTTTTGCTTCCAAGCTGCTTGAACGTGTTGTCTACTCCCGCTGCCTTGACTTCCTATCCTCCAACTCCTCCCTTGACCCCCTCCAATCTGGCTTCCGCCCCCTTCATTCTACTGAAACTGCTCTCGCTAAGATCACCAACGATCTTCTGGTGGCTAAATCTAAACGTCTCTATTCCATTCTTGTCCTCCTTGATCTCTCTGCTGCCTTCGATACTGTTGACCACTCACTCTTGCTGGATTCCCTTCACTCCCTTGGCTTTTGTGGCTCTGTCCATAACTGGTTCTCCTCCTACCTCTCTGACCGCTCCTTTAATGTGTCTCTCTCCAACTCCGCCTCCTCCTCCTTCCCCCTCTCAGTTGGTGTTCCTCAAGGCTCTGTTCTTGGCCCTCTCCTCTTCTCGATCTATACCTCATCCTTAGGCAAACTCATTGCCTCCCATGGCTTCCAATACCACCTCTATGCTGATGACACTCAACTCTATCTCTCTACTCCCTCTCTCTCTCCCTCTGTTCAAGCTCGTCTCATCAACTGTCTCTCTGACATCTCTACCTGGATGTCTCAACGTCAACTCAAACTCAACATGGCTAAAACTGAACTCCTTATCTTCCCCCCTCATCCTTCCTCTCCTTCCTCACTGTCAATAACTATTGATGGAGTCACCATCCTGCCTGTCCCCCAAGCCCGTAGCCTAGGCTTCATCTTTGACTCACCCCTTTCTTTTAAACCCTACATTGACTCTGTTGCTAAATCCTGTCGCTTCTCCCTCCATAACATTGCTAAGATTCGCCCTTTTCTCTCTGTCTCGTCTGCCAAAACTCTTGTTCATGCTCTGGTCATCTCTCGCCTCGATTACTGTAACCTCCTTCTCACTGGCCTTCCCCGGTCTCACCTTTCTCCCCTCATCTCTGTCCAAAACTCTGCTGCCAGGGTCATCTACCTCGCCAGTCGCTTCGACCATGTGCAGCCCCTCCTCTCTTCGCTTCACTGGCTTCCCCTTCCTGAACGAATCCTGCACAAGCTCCTAGTCTTCACCTATAAAGCTCTTCACAACCTTGCTCCCCCCTACCTCTCTGCACTTATCGCCCTCCATACTCCAGCCCGTGCACTTCGCTCCTCCTCTGTCCCTTCTCTCACCCTTCCACGCCTTCCCTGCTCCCCTAAGCGCCTTCGTCCCTTCTCACTTGCTGCCCCCCATGCCTGGAACTCCCTCCCTGTCCACATCCGCCTTGCCCCCTCCCTTCATACCTTCAAATCTCTCCTTAAAACTCACCTCTTTCGCTCTGCTCTGTCTGACTCTTTATCCTGCTGAGCCACTATTCCTATACCTACGATCGGTTTACCCTTATCCTTGCAACATGGACCTGCCTGCTGTCATTCTCATCGTAACCAAGCCAAGTACGTGCACTTGAGACCTCGCATCTTCATGAATGTTAGACCCCTTGTCTCTCCCTCTGTTCCCCTTCCTATGTCTCTCCCCCAGCTCCTGTCTCTCAGATTGTAAGCCCTAGGGGCAGGGACCGTGTTTATTTTATTACTTTGTAAAGTGCCAGGTACACTGCTGGCGCTATATAAATGTTTGTTAATAATAATAATAATAATAATAATAATAATAATAATTAATAGAAGCCTGATTCACAAACTGCACTCAGAGCAAGAACTAAGCTATCTTTCTGCTCCTCAGTCCTAGGGCCAACCAATGCTCAGCATAATTTAGAGTAGCCTTTAGGCTTTTCTAATTTATACTGGCTAGAACAGCCATTTAAGAACTGAATCAGCTATGCAGGAATTGTTGAATTACAGCACGCTTTAGCTACACCTATTTCTCTCTCCTTTCTTCCCCCACAATATGCCTGCCCAGGATTATTCTTTAAAGAAGGTGGGAGAAATGGTAGTGAAACAGGGCAGGTATGTTGCCTATTATGCCCCTAAGCATTTCCCACTTTTTAGGCTTATCGCCTAGTGGTCCTCCTAGGACATCTCTCCGGCCATTTTCCATACACCCAAGTGGCACAAAGGAATTTAGCCAGAATAAATAATGTGTTTGGGGTATTTTTGACCAGAAAAGACAGAAGCCAACATTTACAAACTAAGGTAGTTAAAGTTCAACTCTTTGGCCTTCCCAGCTCTTAACTTGACCCTCCCTCTTCTGTTCAACATTCCATTGCCAAGATCTTCTGCTTTGATTATGTTCACCCCCTTTTCTCCTCTCTCCCCTGGCATCCAGCATCAACTCCTTGTCCTCACCATCAAGGCTCTTCATGGGGTCATTTCAGACATTATGAAATCGCCATTCACCACAGTGGATCAAAGTGGATCCCGTGTGGTGGCGGTGAGTCTGTGAACGTCTGTTTGACCCCCACCAGAGGTTCATCACAGTGAACCTCTGGCGGGGGTCAAAGCTAACCATGGTTCTGGACCTGAGGCCAGCCTCAGGTCCAGAACCATGGTTAGATTGGCCACGATCCGAGAGGGAAAGTAATGTCTGTTACCTTTGGCCCATCCCGGATCGTGGCCCCAACTGCAGTACAGGATCAGGCGCAGCAGCCGTATTGGCCGCTGCGTCCGCCCATCTCCCTGAGGGCGGGCGGCAGAGGGAGCACCGGGGGCGGAGCTGTGCGGCCGCACGTCCCGCCCCCTCCAAGATTCCCCAGCGTGATGGAGCCGGCACGTCTAAAGGATATGAGAGATCCCAGTCAAGAATTGAGCGTGGCGGACCAAATGGCCCATCACGTCTGAAATTACCCATGGTCTTACTCCTTCCTGTCTTTCTGCCTTCATTTACCACTTCATTTCCTCCTGAGAACTTCACTCCTCCTTTGTTACCATCCTCACCCACTCCAGAGTCTCCTGCTCCCTAAGGCCCTTTTCACACAGACACTCTAACACTGATAACATGGGTGTTACATTTTATTATACATGTTGCAGGGCACCCATAGAGCAGCCCTGCAGCATGTATAAATAAAATGTAATACCTATTTTATCAGTGTTAGAGTGTCTGTGTGAAAAGGGCCTAAATCATCTTTGCCCTTTTAAGTGCTGACCCCTATGCCTGGAACTCCCTTCCTGAACATGTTTATTCTGCTCTTTCCCCACCCCCTCGCCCCCCACATTCAAAGCCCTCCTGTAAACATACCTCTTCTCTCAGGTTTTCCTTAGCTCTTCAGCCTCCTTTAGGCATCACTTTATATTTTCTGATCCTTCAGGATTCCCCCATCTCCTTTGTAACTAAGCTAAAGCACATGCACCTGCAGCTTCTCAATTTCATGAATGTATCCCTGCTTCTCCCCTTGTCCATTCTAGATTGTAAGCCCCTCAGGGCAGAAGCCTATCTCTAATCACAATTATTCATCACCAGGCATATTGATGGAGCTAAATTAATAATAATAATAATAATAATAATAATAACACTGTTAAATGTCCAGTTCAGTTAAAAATAATAACTTGATAGGCACAGAGCAAAAGAATTGCTAGTGTTATTGGGGTATTTTTGTAGTTCGGGTGCACATCTCTTGCAATAACTCACAAGGTATTGGCTCTCCATTAGGGCTGAAATGAGAATCAATTTGTTTCTCGCGATCATGAATTTTGAGAATAATTAATTACCAAGATCTCAGGATGATTTCAGTAATGGTTCAAGATCTCAGTCGAGAATTTTTCTCAGTTTACCATTTACCATGATTTATTCTGTACCGTATACCAACTTATTGTGTACCGCTTACTGTGTACAACGTTTGTCCCAGTAATGTGCATGCACAAAATGTCCACTGCAGCTGTTCTGCGATGTGCATCCCTCTTCCAAGATGGCACCAGCAACGTTGCCACCATTTTGCAAAAGAGCAGCCTTTTTGTGCATGCGCTAGGCCTGAAACTACATTCCTGTGACAAAAATTTAGACTTGAAACTGCTCTTCTGCTCCGCGTGGTGCAGTTTCTAAGCGGTGTTTCATTCTACTACTTTCCTTGCTGCTTCCCATTGTTCTCACAGCCACTTTCCGTCAATTCTTTGGCTTCTACTTGGTTAGTGTAGGAGGCCTGGAGCAGTGCAAGGGTCAATCAGGGCTGGGTGGGCACTGGGCAGGGCCTGAGCCCACCTAGTGGTATGCCACACGTACAGGCAAGGTGCCGCCAGTCAGCAGTAGGCGGGTGGCGGGTGGCTAACTGATTGATGGTATTTATTTATTTATTACATTTATATGCCACCCCCTCCTGCCTCAGGCATCTCAGGGCCGCTCACAACATTAAAAAAAAATATGTTTAAACATTAAAAGCAAACAACAATAATTACAATTAAAAACAATATAAAACTCCATCTCCCCCTACCCTAGCCTAACCTAACCCACCCACCCCATCTCCCTCAGGAATGGCCTGGTGGAACAGCCAGGTCTTACATGTCTGCAGAAAGAGGGGAGGTCGGCAGCCAAGCGGATCTCCAACGGGAGGGAGTTCCACAGCTGCGGCGCAGCCACGGAGAATGCCCTCCTCATAGTAGATACCCGGGAAAACCTGGGGAACCCCGAGGAGGGTGCCCCCAGCCGACCGCAGGGGCCACTTCAGGACCCGGAGGGTGAGGCGGTCCTGCAGATAGGTGGGGTCCAAGCCGTTTAGGGCTTTAAAGGTCAGCACCAACACCTTGAATTGGGCCCGGAAACCTGTCAGCAGCCAGTGCAGAGAGCGAAGTACCAGTGTAATATGCTTGCGTCAGCCCGTCCCCGTGAAGAGACGGGCTGCCGCATTCTGCACCAGCTGCAGCTTCCGAACCAATACCAAGGGTAGCCCCACGTAGAGCATGTTGCAGTAATCCAGTCTCGAGGTAATAAAAGCATGGATGATTGTGCCCAGGTCTGTCTGAGACATACGGCCTAAGCCGACGCACCAGATGTAACTGGCAAAATGCTCCCTTTGCCACAGCCGCCACCTGGACATCCAGGCAGAACTGTGGGTCTAGAAGCACCCCCAGACTCCGAACCTGAGAAACCAGGGGAGGACGGACCCCATCAATGATGGGGGCCACCACTCCCTAGGCCCGCCCCACAACCATCACCTCCGTCTTGTCAGGATTTCCCTCAGCCCTCTCCACAACCATCATCCTCGGCCCTCCCCTCGGCCCTCCCCACAACCATCACCTCCATCTTAGGCAACTCACGCTCATCCAGTCCCCCACAGTGGACAAACACCAGGTAAGCACCGAGACTGCTGGGCCTGAGTGGGAGGAAAATGAGAGATATAGCTGGGTGTCATCAGCATATTGATGATATCTCACTCCATACTCCCTAACAACCTCTCCCAGAGGTTGCAGATATACATTGAACAAGAGAGGGGATAAGATGAAACCCAGCAGGATGCCACACGTGAGGCCCTGGGGGGAAGATGAAAATTCCCCCAGCACCACACGCTGGGTTCTCCTGGCCAGGAAAGAGTGGAACCATTCAAGAACAGTTCCGCCAATCCCTGCCCGGTCCCGCAGCCGAGAGACCAACAGCTCATGATCAATGGTATCAAATGCAGCCGAGAGCTCTAACAGGATCAATAGGGTCAAATGACCCCGGTTCAACTCATGGGAGAAGTCGTCGGCCAACGTCACAAGCGCAGTCTGTGTGCCATAACCCGGACAAAAGCCCGACTGCGAGGGATCGAGAAAGTTAACCCGGTCTCAATGCCCCTGATGCTGCTGAGCCACGACCCGTTCAATAACCTTCCCTAAAAAGGGAAGGTTAGAAACTGGCCGATAACTGGTAAGGGCGTCAATGTCCAAAGATGGTTTCTTAAGCAGGGGCCGCACCACCGCCTCTTGCGGAGGTCACTTCTACACGAGCACAGGGTGCGGGGGCAGGTTAGCTCGTTTGTAGCATGAATTTAATCACACGATGCAAGGCTGAGCCATTCTCGGCAAAGGTTGCTCTCAGATCGTATTTGTACAGAGCCTGCCCTGCTTCCACCGCCTGGTGGAATGCAGGGAGGAAGGAGACAGGCAGCTTGAGTGTTACTCTGTGTCTTGTTTTGGGGAAGTTGGTTTTTTCTTCTATTTTTTCTGACACAAGTTGGGACTGGAAGGAAGGGCGGCGGGGGGGACCCCTTACCAGGAGTATTCAATGAGACTACACCTGTCTCATGCGATGGGGGGAGAGACACCTAGGAATCCTGGGGTTCCCCTTTGCACCGGGCGGCCAGGCCAGCCAGTCTCAACAAAGGCTGCTTTCTCGGATCCCATTTGCAGAGCCTGCCCTGTTTGCACCACCCAGGGGGAGGGAGGGACAGGCGGCTTGACTGTATGTGTTGCTTTGGGTTTCTTTTGTTTTTATTTTTCTATTTTTACTGGCACAAGCTTGATACAGGGGGCTGCGCTGGGCTGGGCTGGACTGGGCCATAGGTGAGGAGGGACCTATATCACCCACCATCACTGTGACTGCGTCATAATCCACAAAACCTGGGGCAGTATCGGGGGAGGGAGGGCAGATCATCTGTCCCTGAGATAGAAGACGCAGCCAGATCTTCCCTCCTGCCCCCCGCCTTCCCCTGTTTTAAAAAACTAAATCTCTCAGCAGTTTTTTAAGCAACAGAGAATGAATGAGCTAAGCGCACTTTGTAATCATCACTCAGCAAAATACAAAAGTCATTGGGGCAGGGTGGGGGGACCTGCCTAACCTAACTGAAATTGCTTGATTAAGTAATGTAACGTCCATCCAACATTAACCCTTGGAACTCCTTGCTGCTGGGTTATGCCACCCACCGTTACCCTGGCTCCGCCCACTGTTGCCCGCTGGCCAGCCTTACTGCCCCTCCAACCTCAACACCCACCAGCTGCCCCTGTTCAGAGGACAGCAGCGGCAGCCATTTTTTGGGTGTGTGTGCATGTTTTGTTTTCTTATGTGTTTTTTTTTGTTAAAGTGGGTGGGGGAGGTGGTGCACAGAGTAGCTCAGCACCAACATAACAAGGGATAGTTTGTGTTTGTGGACTGGTGTGTACAGAGAAAGGAAGATGGGAGGAAGAGAATTATGGAGGTGGGGAGGGGGATTATTTTCCTATAGCTACCTAACTTGCACAAGAAAGACTAACACAAAAATGTCTTGCTCTGTCTGCTGCTGGCTGCTGTACACATGCCTTCCTTTGTAATTCCGATGGCTCTTCCACGTGTCTAGGGAAACAGGTCTAGTCAATTTCAGTTCCCATTCCCAGAGACCAGCTCACTCCTTCCAAATTCCAATGACTGTTGGATTTTGCTTTTAAATCTCGGGTGGAGGGATCTTCAGGGGGGTGGGAGCAGGGTGGGGGGAGGGATCACTTAACTGTTGCTCCAGTGGTCCCTGGTGGCCCGAGCTGCAGGCAGAGGGGGGAGGGACTTTACTTGCTTTAAATTGCCCACGTGTCCTGCTCCTCTGGAGCCAGGACGCGTGGGCAATTTAAAACAAAACAAAACAAAAAAATTCCCTGCCTTGATGCTCCCCCCCTCCCGCTCTGAGCGGCAGATGGAGGGGGGAGCGGCAGGGTCCGGGAGGTCCAGGAAGCGGGCTGGCTGAGCGCGCCGCCAGCCAACCTCCTAAGTTGTCGCCCACGGTGCGGCTGAGGCAGGGAGCAGCGCGCCGGCTCAAAGATTCTCACCTGGGCATTTGTAACAAGCGCCCAGGCGACAAGCTCCATTGTGCCCATTAGGCGCAATGGAACGGCTAGCCCCTCCCTCCACAGCATGTCCTAGGCGTGCTGTGGACTGAGGGGCTCAGCCGCCCAAATCACATTTTCAATAGAAAACACAGTTTGGGCGGCTGAGCCAGCTCAGCCTTTTTGTCCCTTCTGGGACCCACTCTCAGAGTGGCTCTGTGAGTGGGTCCCGGAAGGGAGATAGACTAGAATCTGACATCTGCAGCAGCCTCTGCTGCCGGTCAGAGGCTGCTGCGGCTGTCTAAAGTGGCGGCGGGGTTTGGGGATTTTTTTTGCCAGAGCGGCATGGCGGGGGTCCCCCAGGGTGCTAGGGGGGCAGTGCCCCAAACAACCTGAGGGGGGAGTCGTGCCTGCCTGGTTGTACCACTCCATGGGGGGATGGGAGGGGACAAGAATCTTGAGTGTCTGGAACTTGTCATTTTTTCTTATTTTTGCTGGCACAAGTTTGACACAGGTGCCTGGGATGAGCTGCAGAGGCAGAGGTGGGGAGGGGACTATATCAGTGATCACCTGATATAGTCATAGTACATAGGACCATAGGAGCCCTGTTACAAATTAATTGTTTCTGTGATTCTAAGACCTTCACCAATTTATCTGATGTAAATTACTCCATGCACCATTGGGTTTTTTGCAGAGCTCCCTCTGGAAAGCAAGCCATTGTCATCCAACTGGCATATAGGTTCAGCTAGGCAGTCTGTCTGGTGATGTCCAATGCCCACTCAGTCCTAACCGTGCACAAACAAATAAATGAATACCATAAGAGACAGCAAGCATTCACTTGCAAGTGCAACCATAACAGCGATCTATATTAATTCAGTTTCACAAAGTGAATCTTTCTGTGATTATTCATAATAGTGGGTGCCAGGAATATTTATTTATTTATTTATTTATATTTATTAGCTGCCCCACTCATGCCTTCGGCATCTTGGGGCAGCGTACAATAACCAAAAATACATAAAAATACAATAAAAATATGAAAAAGTGCAACAATATATTAAAAAATCTTTAAAAAAACCCCAAAATTATCCCCAACTACCCCACCTTCCCACCCTCCCCTCCGAAGGCCTGGGCGAACAGCCAGGTCTTGCAGACTCGGCAAAAAACCAGAAGACCTGGGGCCAGGTGGGCTTCCTCTGGGAGGGAGTTCAAAAGTTGTGGCACGCCCACCGAGAATGCCCTCTCCATTGTAGCCCCCCATTTTACACGGGGGACCTCCAAAAAGGCACCCCTGGTGGACTGAAGGGATCTCTCTGAAGCGCGAAGGGCGAGGCGGTCCCTGAGGTATGAGGGGCCCAGAGTGTGCAGGGATTTATAGACCAACACTAAGACCTTGAATCTGGCTCGGTACGCTATAGGCAGCCAGTGCAGAGTATGGAGCACAGGCGTTATGTGCTCCCGCCGACCCATCCCTGTAAGGAGACGGGCCGCCGTATTCTGCACTAGCTGCAGCCTCTGGGCCAATGTCAAGGGAAGCCCCACGTAGAGCGCGTTGCATTAGTCTAGCCTCAAGGTGATGAAGGCTAGAACTATTTGAACCAAATAGTTTGTGTTTGTGGACTCGTCTGTACAGACAAAGGAAGAAATGTGATGAGAAAGAAAGCCTTTGCATGGTGGAACTAGGGGTTTGTGGAGGGGATTATTATTGCTACCTAACTCATTCACACAAGTCTAACAGCTGTACGCACCCCTTCCTTGTATTCATGGCTCTTCCACCTGTAGGGAAACTGGTCTAGCCAGTTTCAGTTGTTCCTATTCCCAGGAACTAGTCTCTCCCTTTCAATGCTATTGTATGTGCTAAGTGATTATTATGAAGTGTGTTTAGCTCACTCATTCTCTGTTTCTTACAGAACTGTAGCGGAGGGGTTCATTTAGTTTTTTTAAAACAGAGGAAGGTGGGGGTGGGGTGAGGAGAAGAAACAAGTGTCCCTCCCTGGCTGCACCTTCTTTTCCTGTTTCTGGGGTGCATCTGCCCTCCCTCCCCTGATGCTGCACCGGGTTTTGTGTAATACAAATCAGTCACAATGATGGTGGGTGATCACTGATATATCCCCTCCCCACCCGTTTCTCTGCAGCCAAGCCCATGCACCTGTGTCAAACTTGTACCAGCAAAAATAGGGGGGGGGAAAGACATGTTCCAGCAGCAGATCCTTCTGTTTTACTGCTGAATGCCTGATCCTGTGACAGAGAGTGGTGGTGGGGTTTACTGGGCAGTGAAAAAGAGAAACTAGCCACCTTTTGTGTGTGTGTGTGCATCTTTCGTTTTCTTGTGTAGGTTTTTTTTTTTAAGGGGGTGGGGGACAAGAAAGACTAACACAAAAATGTCTTGCTCTGGCTGCTGTACACACGTCTTCTGTTGTAATTCTGATGGCTCTTCCACATGTCTGGGGAAATCGGTCTAGCCAGTTTCAGTTCCCATTCCCAGTTTGTATTTTGCTGAGTGATGATTACAAAGTGCGCTTAGCTCATTCATTCTCTGTTGCTTAAAAAACTGCTGAGAGATTTAGTTTTTTAAAACAGGGGAAGGCGGGGGGCAGGAGGGAGGATCTGGCTGCGTTTTCTATCTTAGGGACAGATGATCTGCCCTCCCTCCCCCGATACTGCCCCAGGTTTTGTGGATTATGATGCAGTCACAGTGATGGTGGGTGATATAGGCCCCTCCTCACCTGTGGCCCAGCCCAGTCCAGCCACCTGTGTCAAACTTGCGCCAGTAAAAATAGAAAAATAAACTCAAAGCAACACACACAGTCAAGCCGCCTGTCCCTCCCTCTCACCGGGTGGTGCAAACAGGGCAGGCTCTGCAAATGGGATCCGAGAAAGCAGCCTTTGTTGAGACTGGCTGGCCTGGCTGCCGGCTGCCCAGTGCAAAGGGGAACCCCAGGATTCCTAGGTGTCTCTCCCCCCATCGCATGAGACAGGTGTAGTCTCATTGAATACTCCTGGTAAGGGGTCCCCCCCGCCGCCCTTCCTTCCAGTCCCAACTTGTGACAGAAAAAATAGGGGGGAAAACCAAAACAAAACCCCAAGCTCCACACAGAGTCAAGGTGCCTGTCCCTCCCTGCATCTCACCAGATGGTGTAAACAGGGCAGGCCCGGCAGGCTCTGCCCAAATGCAATCTGTAGGGATGGGCGAACAGAGCTGAGTTCGGAAATTTGGTTCGGTTCAGTTCAGTTCGGAAATTTGGTTCAGTTCGGTCGACCGAACTATTGAAGTTCGGTCCGAACTCCAAACTTCCGAACAAAGTTCGGAAATTCAAACCCCATTGAAATAAATGGAATATTATCTTTTAGGGATGGGCGAACAGAGCCGAATTCGGTTCGGTTCGAAAATCGAGTTCAGTTTGGAAGTTCAGTTCGGTCAACTGAACTGGTCGAGTTTGGTCCGAACTTCTGAACTGCATTCGCCTACCCCTAGCAATCTGAGAGCAGCATTTGCTGAGACTGACTGGCCTGGCCACCCGGTGCAAAGGGGGAGCCCTAGGATCCCCAGGTGTTCCTCCCCCCATCGCAGAGGCAAGTGCAGCTTTAGTAAATGTGGTAATGCTGAGAAGCAGTGATATGTCCTACGGTGAGGGAATTAAGAAGGGGCTGTCTGCAAGGCATAGTGACAGTACAGTGGTGCGGCACCATTTTGATAAGCAGTGCACATGCTCAAGTTACAGCCCACACTTTGAGTCCTCTCACCAAGAGCTCGACATGCAGGTGAGATGAAAATCATGCTAGAAACACTCTACCCCCCTCCCTGCATATGAACGGGGTACTTCCAGGATCACTGCTAAAATGATATGTGATCCTGGAAGTGCCCCACCCCCATGCTCATGGACGAGCGGTCACATTTAAGGAGCAGTGACATCATATGCCTGTGAGAGCCAATGGGTGGGTGGCATTGGAAAGGCATTAGGCAAGTAGGGGAACCCTGGCAGTAAGTATAATACAGGACAACTTGCTCCACCAGGTGGTAGCTTTTTGGCAGTTCAGCAGCTGCCCAGCTACAGTGCCCCACTTCCTTCCATCCCAGTTCTGCACGGCTTGGATTTTCCGCCAGATTTCCACAAATTAGGTATTCCGCCAGAAATTGGTCGGCACATGAAGGTGGCAGCAGCAAACCGCAGGAGCCGCTGCCACTTCGGCAGCAAGGCAGAAGCAGCGGTAAACCCGCAAAACATCAAGAGCAGAACCGTTTTATCAGGACGGAATAGTGGAACAGGAGTAGCTGGTTTCGCTACAGGCATAGTATGCACATTACAGGAATGAACACAGTACATGGTAATCAGTACACAGTAAATCAGTATATGGTACATGGTAAATCACAGTAAATGGTAATCTAAATGGTAAATGGTATATTGAGGGAAATTCTTGACCAAGAAAGTGTTGGGAACCGGGTATTTTCGCGATTATCACTAAAAAAGAGTCAAGAACTGTGATTCTTGGTGAAAATCGAGAAAAATTATGCTCTCCAACTTTACCCTTTTAGAACATTGTCACCTGCATACAGGCACACAATATCCCCAGAGGATAGTTGGTTACCATTAACCATTTTTTATATGTGACCAAAATGCCCCTGGGGTAGAAACATACCCCAATTCATTTTACCATAGGGTAGATTTGAACCCCTGTCTAAGGTAGAAATCTACCCCATCGTATTTCATGTTAGTGTACACATTCAAGCAATTTAAGTGCCAAAGGACTGGGGTAAAAATCGACCCCATGAGCTATGCAATATTATGTTTTTCAAGGGGTAAGCTGAGGGTTGAAGCTGTATGTGGTTTCTGTTGTTGGTTTTCCTTCTGACGTATGGTGTTCCCCTTCTCTTTTTGCTTATAAAACAGGCATGCAAACTTTTCGTCAGCTGGTAAGGCCATTACTGTACTCTTCAGAATAGTTACTGGGGAAGACTGGAACAAGATTATGCATGATTGCATGGTAAATACAACACGCTCCAAAAAACACACACAAAACTAGTGGCACTCTTTCCACTGAATCAGTCTAATGTCTTAGCGCCATACACAGAGACACCTTAATATGGTGTCATCCATCATGAGTACTTAAGTGTCTTGGGACGTGTCATATGAGTAGGAATGTCATACTTCACCTCTGCTATTACTGTTTTGGTGGTGTATATTTATCCACACAGAACACATGTAGAGGTGATAGTTATGAGATAATTGCAGACACGTGTGATACACTGTATAAATCTTTGTGAGTGCAATGAGAGGGAGGCAAAGATGGTACATCTCTCCATCCCTCTCCTGAGTTTGCTTAGGAGACAATTCCTCCCATTTTAGAGATTACACTGCTGCCAAAAACCTGTGTCTTCTCCTCCAGGAAAGACAAAGCAGTACAGAGGCAGCAACAATGGGTGATTTCAGACATGACGGTGACTCTATTGGCTATGGGTGATTTCAGACGTTACGGGTGGGCAGTTCACCACAGTGGATCCCCGGTGGGGGTGAATGAAACTACCACGCTGCGGGGCCAAGAAAAGCCCCAAACAGACGTGACGGGACCTGGACCACGACCGGGAATCGGGCCGACACATCACAGATTGGGGCAGCGCAACAGACGTGACGCCCATCCCCGGCCGTGGTCAAAACTCCCAGAAGACACCGGGCAGGGGCGGGACACACACATGGCCGACTGAGGGCAAACGAAGCCAAAAGGCACACAAGGGAATGCCCACATAAGGGAAACGGGAAGGGAGGGGGGAAGAGGGAGAAGCGGCTGACAGGTATCGCACTCAGCAGGCGCACACACACAGCGGTCCCACAGTGCAACACACAGCATGACCACACACCCGGGCACACACACACACACGCACACGTGGGAGCACCCAGCCAAGGGAAAGGTCGGGAAGGGGGGGCAGGGGTGCCCAGACAAAGCACAAGGAACAATGGGAGCAGGGGGGGGGAGACGGAAGACGGGGGGCACCACAAAGGGGCAGGGCAGGACACAGGCTGCAGCAACCCCCCACCCCCACAGTGCCACAG
>QEPC01012510.1:2714964-2728586 GCA_003113815.1 Sphenodon punctatus
CCCCCCCTTCCCTCCATCCCCCCTCACCTCCTTGGGTGTCCCCGTGGGTGCCCGCTGGGGCCCATGGAGCTCTGGGAGCTTTCCTCCCCCCCGCTGTCAGTGTGCCCTGCAGTGTCCTGAGCTGCCTCCTGGTCCGGCAGGGGGGCGGGCAGTGGTGGGGAGAGGCTGGCCGGGGCCCTGGGTGGCCCCCAGGGGGGCTGCACCCTCTGGAGTGCCGGGGGCACAGGGAGGCAGATGCGCGGCCCCTGTGGGGGCGGCTGGGGCACCTGGGCGGGGGCGGGGCCGCCGAGGTTCCTGGCACAGGGACCTGGGCAGGCAGGCTGCCATGGGGGGCACCTGCCATCACATAGGCGCACATGGTGCCGGCGTGCAGGAGCAGGGAGGTCCCGATGTTGTGGGACCTGTCCATCTTGATGGCATGCTCCCGCACCATGGCTTGAATGTCCTGCCTCAGGCCCCCGAGCAGCTCCTCCTGCCTGCTGTGGTCCCTGCACTCCCGGCTCCGCTCCAGGTGCACCTCGGCCTGGAGCCTCCGGTCCCTCGCCTTGGCCCGCTCCAGGGACCGCTCGATGGCCGCCTCCATGCGGGCCACAGCCTCGATCATCCTCTCCCCCTGTTCCACGACGTTCTGCACGATCTCCTGTGCCTGTTCCTCCCTCCGCCTGTGGACCCGTGCCTGGTACTCCCGCATGTGCTGCGCTGGGGCCATGGGCCCTGGGGACGCCGGCTGGTGGGGTTGCCCTGTGGGAGCAAGAGGGTGAGTGTGAGCCTGCCCCTGTCCCCTGCCCATGATGGGGCAGGGGCCCCCGGGCATCCCTCCCTGGCCCTCCCCACCCCCTGACCCCGACCCCCCCATCCCCTCCGCCCGCCCAGGGACCCCCTCCCTGCACCCCGGGGTGCCCTCCGTCCCGCCCCTGCTGCCTCACCTGAATCCTGCACCTGCTGGCTTGGCTCCTCAGCAGCTGGCGGCTCCATCTCCTTGGGCCGTTCCCGGGGTATTCCGTGTCCTGCAGGCAAGGGAGGGAGGGAGTGTGGGTGTTGGGTGGGCTTTTGGGGGACCGGGCCCCCTCCTGCCTTGGTGGGGGGAGCTGGGGCGTGGGCTGGGGTGCCCCTGCCCCCTCCACACACACCCTGGCCCATGCCCCCCTGGTCATGGTCCCCCCTTCTCCAGGTCGGGCACTTACCCTCGATGTCAGTTGTGGATCCCTCGGAGGCCAGCCCCTCGGTGCGGGAGTGCTCCCCCAGGGACCACTGGCAGAGGGTGGTGAGGGTGCCTGCCTCGGACTCCGCTGGACCGGACCGGGGTTGGGTGCTCTCGGGGCTGCTGCTGGGGGGGAGGCCTGCCGGTTCTGGAGGCCGCTGGGCACTCCTCCTGGGGGTCCGGGGCCCTGGAGCTCATGTCTACTGGGCGGGGGGCGAGGGGAGGGGGTACCTCGGCCCTGGACCACTGCGCTGCCCACGAGCCGTGGGGCAACTATGGAGCCCTTCATGTGTAGGATGCGGTCCAGGGCCTCGTAGAAGGGGGCGGTCCGGGCCCCGTGTCCGGAGCGCCTATTGTTGTCCCGGATGGCCTTGTACCCCCTCTTGAGTTCCTTGGCCTTGGAGCGGCACTGTGCCGCTGTGCACTGATGCCCCGCCACCTCCATGTCCCGTACTATGTCCTGGTAGACATGTTCGTTGCGCTGGTTGAGGGCAAGCTCCAGCTGGTACTCCAGGGTCCCCCATATGCAGATGAAGTCCCTGGCCTCCTGGAGGCCCCACTGGCACCCTTGGCGGTAGGCCTTCCTCCAGCGTCCCCACAGCCGGTCCTCCTTCTCCTCTGCTGGCGCTGCCTCCGCCCGAGCAGGGCCAGTGTCCTCTGGGGGCTCATACGCCCGGGCCATTTTCCGTGTCTGTGGGGACAGTGGGAGGGGTGTGTTGGGTTAGATGTAGGCTGGGCCCCCTCGCAGGGCTACCCTGCCCCCCACCTCCCTCCCGGTAGCCCGGGCGTGCCCCGGCCCCCCCCTGGGGTGCCCCCGTGCCCCCTGTTCCCCCCCTCCATTGCCCATACCCGTTTCCTGGGTTCCTCCTCCGGCCCCGTTGCGGCTGCTGTCCCCGGGGTGTCGCATGGCGCCTGCTGCTGGGGGTGTTGTTCCCAGACCGGCTGCAGGGTCAGCACGACCCCCGTGTCCCCCTCCTCCCCCACCTGTGCTCCCTCCACCACTGCCCCTGCCACCTCCTCCTCCTCCACCGTCGCTCTGTCGCCCGCCGCTCTCTTCCGCCTCGCTCCATCCCGCCACGCTTGCCTGCGGCTGATTTCCCTTTAAATCTCCCTCCGGTGTCTGTGTTGTTGCTGGTTGCCCGGCAGTGACGCTGCATGCTTTGTCCATGGCTGGGGCTCGTTTCGTTTGGTTCCGCCCGGGGATTGGTGTCCAGACGTTACTTTTTGTTGGTTCCCAGTGGGGATCTCATTGACCACACTTCCTGGGATATTCCCCCCGCTAGCCCGGGAAGCGTGGTTGAAATTGACCCCATGTGGGTATTGAGTGTGGTGAACATCTGGCGTGTGCCGAACAGACGTTCCGTGCGCATTGGCCCCGCCGCGGGATTGAGCGTGGTTCACTGTGGTTAAGCGTGATCTCGTAATGTCTGAAAATACCCTATGTCACAGAATCACCCAAATGATTCCCCGGCAGAATCAGACCGGCCCATCAACAGCCGAGTCGGCAGATTCCACTGGGGAATCGGGATGGGGCGGGGCTGCGCGGCGCAACGTGCGGCCGCACAGCCCTGCCCCCACAACACTTTCGAGGCCGCCCGCCCACCCGCCGGGGTATTGACCATGGCCCGGAATCGGCGGCGCACATGGCCGCCGATTCCGGGCCATGGTCTGGGGTCAGACGAGACATTACCACACTCAACCACAGTGAATCCCGCCGTGGTTGAGCGTGGTAATGTCACGTCTGTTGGGGGCGAAAAGTGATTCACTTTGACCACGCTTTCGGAGATGGTCCCCGGACCATCCTCAAAAGCATGATTATTTTGATCCCCGCTGGAGGTTCACTGTGGTGAACCTCTGGCGGGGCTCAAACAGACATTACGGGACCATTCCCCACCACAGGGGATTGTCTGTGGTTGAGCGTGATCTCGTAACGTCTGAAAATACCCAATGTCAGAGACAGCAGAAGCAAAGGTCAGGGGGCAAGAGCAGAACTAGGGAAGGCGATCCCTAGTTGCTTTCTCTAGGGAGGAGATCCCTAGAGAAAGCAAACTGTAAGAAAGGGGGCAGAAGGAGGAGGAGCCTGGAGGAGCTTTTGGTCAGATTGCGAAGCTTCCTGTAGATAGTGGCAAGACCTCTTGTAGGTGGGCATCCCTACTCATGTAGAATTCTTCTTTTGCCAGAGGATCCCAAACTATGAGTCAGGGCCCCCAATGTGGTGGTTCTATCTGTTGATGGGATTGTGATCTTAGCAAATATTTAAATATACTTAGCTTGTATTTGTTGTTGTTGTTCCAAAAGCTTTTTGTCATTCAGGCAAGAAGTCTGGGAACTTTATATCTTTGAATAGCATGCACCTTTGAGCTACTTTACCTGATCTCTTGCTATTAACCTAGCTCTGCTAGGGCCAGCTTTAAGCAACATCAAATATCCTCAGCTTTAAAAAGAAAGCAAAACAATCATCACAAAACACCAAAGGAATTGTTCCCTGCTTTCCGCCATAGTAGAATTTCTTCCCAAAATTTGTACTGGTTCTGAGGTGCCTAATAATTATTCTCCCTTAATAGTGATCACTTAAAATGTGTCTGTAGTTGCACATGTTGGATTAATTGCAGATAAATAATCACTGGCTTGTTTTATTTATTTATTTATTTATTTATTCATGATTTTGTTTTTGAAGGTTCAGCCTCCCTTTTGTACTCCAGATAATAGAACATACTGGAAGACAGATTGTGGAAACTATGCTGGTGCCCTTATGTATTTCTGCTCATTTTATGTCATCATTGCATACATAATGCTAAACTTGCTGGTTGGTAAGTGGCAGTCATTGAATAAGAAAAATGTCAGTCTTAAAATGTGTATCTTATACCCTACCAAACAGGCCCTCTGGTTTAGGACATACTAAGTTGTTCAGATTTTGAACTCTAGATAAAAAAGAAGTATAGCCATCATTAACTTATATTTCTGTAACATTTACAAATGTGTAGCTGCTGCTTTTCATGTAGCGTGGTGCTAATCTTTATTTGACATTGCTTTATGTTCTAGTATTTTTAAAATATGTTTGGGGCTGATCCTAAAGCCCCATGTACACAGTTTAGGCACATGTGGGCATGTACGTGAAAGTGCACATGATTTACACGCGGCCTGTGTGCATGCCACGCTCCCCATAGCAGGTGGTGCATGTGAGTTGCCCACGTTGTGGAGCTTAAGATCAGCCCCTTTGTTGGTAAAAAGTCATAGGCTATAAATGAAAGTTCTTTGAAACTGAAATAACTGTACTGTATTTGCAAAAAGAGCGGAATAAGGGAAATCGGTTGGGCAGAGCTATTCTTGCCCAAGTTAATGTCCAAGGATCAATTAGTCAAAGATGAGATCAGAAAATACACACACAGCAAATGCTTCATTGCTCATGCAAAATGAACTCGTGTGTTCAAAATGTGTGGATTTATTGGCACAATGGGTACTTTCTACTATTGTGGCCATATGTGAAAATGTATTTCCTGATGAAATATAATATAACTTCAGTATAACAAACCCCATGGGGAATTGTTCATTATGCAGGGGTGTTGTAAAGGGGTTTGCTAATATAGTCAGACATGGTTCTTGAAGCTGCGTTTGTTATAAACAGGTTTTGTTTTCAATGAGCTTTGACTGTGTTATTCAATAAATGTGCAAGGATATCTGAAAGCATGACCTTCTTACACTATGTTTAATTTTTGTGTGTTTTAGCTATAATTGTGGAGAACTTCTCATTGTTTTATTCCACTGAAGAAGACCAACTTTTAAGCTATAATGATCTCAGACATTTTCAAATTATATGGAACATGGTTGATGACAAAAGAGAGGTAAGAGACTTGATAAAAAACAGTGAGTCATTCTTCCCTTAGTCATTAAACCCTCAAAAACCTTGTTACTGGGAAGTCATAAAGGTGGCCTTATGTACTCACAAAGAACTTCAGACCACCTAAAATCAGAGTTAGTTGGGTATTCTTCTGAGATTTTGGTGAAGTCCACTGAACACAAGTTGATGCAGTCCACACGATCCGTTTCCTCCTTACTCCTTTTATAGCGAACGGCTTCTTCTGCTCTGTCTTTTCCCACAGTGAAAATGTTACAGGGCAGACAGGTTTAAAAGACTATTTGTTTCCACAAATTTATACATTAAGTAATTTTGGAAAATTAAATAGTTTCCCTCCAGTCCCTGTATCAACAGTTCTATTTCAAATTAATTCTTGCTCTCACCAAAAATGGCAATTAAGAAGCTCTTGAAAAGCTTGAGAACATAAAAATACCTGTACATTACTGGACCCACTTACAATGGAGCAGCTGTATAATAAGCATAGAAACCCCCAGCTACAAATGTTCAGCTATCTAGCTGAACACATAGATAAAAAGTGCAATAAAACACACACAGGTAAAGAACCTTGGTCTCATGATCATTCCGCTATAGGCCTATTGCTTAATTCTCAGGAAAGGAATAAAAGATAAAGGGTGAAATTTTCTAAGTCCCCTGAGGGATTCTACATACCCAATTCCATTTCAAATTAATGGGAATTATACATCTTGATATAGGCTGCTCTGAAAACTTCAGATAAATATACCTGCAAGCTCCTCAGCATCAATCCATGGGCACTAAAGAAGGTATGCTAAGTTACAAGAGCTGAGGATCTGGCTTTATACCACAGTATCTTTTGAGGAAACGCACTTGTATTTTTGGTGAGACAAGACCCCTGGATTTGTTCAAATGTAGCAGCAATTGAGACGTTATTGTGTTCTCTTTCCCAGGGGGTCATCCCTACTTTCCGTGTAAAGTTCCTGCTGAGGTTGCTTCGTGGGAGGTTGGAGGTGGATCTTGACAAGGACAAACTTTTATTCAAGCACATGTGCTATGAAATGGAGAGACTACATAATGGTGGAGATGTCACTTTCCATGACGTTCTGAGGTACTGTGAGAGGAGGGGGACAAGCTTATGGAATAACTGCAATTATCTAGGTTGGTCTTCAGACTGAGGCTACAATCTTGAAGCCACTTACTCTGGAGTACTCATTACTTCAGTGGGACTACTTCAGAGTAAGTACTTGGTGATGGAAGCTTGTGTGTGTGTTTACCAAGATACTGACAGGTCAAATTTGAACAAAAGTAGAGATTTTACTTAAAAAAAAAAAAAAAACAGGAAAGAAAAAAGCCAATTTTTAATGCAAAGAAATCTAGTTTCTAGGGAAACATCTCCACAATTGTTTATATTTCCACTTGAAACAGGTTTTCTAACAAAAAACAATATTTTCTGACAGTGTGTGTGTGTAACACAAATATTGCTGCGTTTTGCCTGTATACATGACAAGAGTGTGCACAAGTAAAACAATGAAAAAGAGAATTTTATAATAGTTATATTGCTGCTCATGTTGGAAAATTTTATTTATTTATTTAGATTTTTTATGCACCCTATCCTTTAGGCGCAGTGTGGCTTACAATTCTGTAACTTATTAACTGTAACATTAACTAATTAACTCAACTCTTAAGCCTCACAACAACCCTGTGAGGTAGGTTAGGCTGAAAGATCTGTGACTGGCCCAAGGTCACCCATTGAGTTCATAATTTAAGTAAGACTTGAATGAGGGACCTTCCCACTACCCCTGTCCTCCCTGGCACTCTTAACCACTACACCACACTAGGGGATAAAGAAACAAAGGTCACAGTTAAGCAGGCACCTGAATCTATATCACAGTGCAAAGAGAATGAACAGCTCTTATCAGAAACTCCCATCTCAGGACCCTTCTCTATTCCTGACACCTTTTATGCTGCCTTTTGCTTTCAGGAGACAAAGCATGCCCGGAATAGAGAAGCACTGACAGTGCCCATCAGCTGTCCAGTGCTGAAATGGCAATCAGTGATGATCAGCTTGCTTGTCTTACCAGCTCTGACCTCCTGGCCTTTTTGCTTCATGCTACATCTTGGCCGTAGCCTTGCTCCCTGTTATGGTCCTGATCCCGTCAATCCTACCAACCACCAATGTTTAACAGCTCAGAAGTTGATCCGGACTGAATATTCTGTATCCGGACACCTCTCACATCTGAGCAAATAGCTCCTCTTCAAGCTGTTTGCTTTTGCCTAGGTGCCCGGTAAACATTGGCTTAAGATTTTTAACATCATTTAGTTTTAATAACCTAAGCAAACACAGATCAGAATGTCTAATTAAAAACAAATGCAATGTACAGTTTTCAACATGGCACTGGCCGTAAGTATGTTGTTCCCTGACCTCTTGAAATTAACCCACAGTAGCTCCCACTTATGTCATGTTCCTTCTCCAGGAGGACAAAAGCCTACCGGGGAATTTTTTTCTTTAAAAGGCAAAATTGATTGCTCCCCTCCAAAGAAATGTCTGACTCTGTTCTTCATTCAAGCTTATACCTCCCTTTGAGAAATATAACTGAAAAATGAGTTCAGGGTATTAAAACCTGCATTGTTATGTGTTTCCTCCAGTATGCTCTCATATAGATCTGTTGATATCAGAAAAAGTCTCCAACTGGAAGAGCTGCTTGCCAGGGAACAACTGGAATACACAATTGAAGAAGAAGTAGCCAAACAAACAATACGCATGTGGCTGAAGAAATGCTTGAAGCGTATCAGAGCAGTGAGTTGGGCAAATACAAAGGGGCTGATGAATAGGGGTGTGCAACTGGTTTTCATTTTTAAGATTATGATAATGAAAATCCCATTTTTATTATCATTATTGCAGTAACAACAAAAAAATCAGAAATTTTGGAGTAAGACCAAAAGTTTGGAATTAAAAAAAATTAAAATGTTGGGATGTGCATTGTAGACTGTAACATTTGTGTGTTTCATCTGATTTGCATGAAATGTGGGTAGCTTGCACCCCTCCTGTAAGGGACTATACCTGCAACGTTTCAGAAAGACTGGTTAAAAGGTTCTGAATTTATAAGCATCATGGTTTGTGGTGCATTTCTAACTGTAATTTCTTTCTACTTGTTCAATCTGGATGGAAATCGGAAAGACTGTGACCCTCACACAAGGGATCATCCCTGCAACATTTCAGAAATATTGAATAAAAGGTCCTGATTTTTGAAGCAATGTACGTTTCATGGTTTGTGCACACAATTCCAGTGGTAACGTCCCTGTTTTCCATCCAATATGGATAAAATTTTGACTCATTGTACTCCTCACTGAAGGGATCAATCCTTCCAAATTTCATAAAGGTACCAATTTTATAAGCAATTGAACTTTTGTGATTTTAACAGAAGACATGTGAATAAAAGTCCTGAAAATTTGGGGACAAAAATGAAAATTTCAGGACATAACTGGGACTTCAGGCAGCAAGGCAGAGGGAAGGGGAAGCAGCCCAGCAATCAAGAGACATGGGGTATTTTCAGACGTTACGAGATCACAGTGAACCACGGTGAATACCCACCTGTGGTCACTGTGACTCGAACGTCTGTTTGGTGGCTGCCAGATGTTCGCCACGGTCAATCCGCACATGGGGTCAATTTGAACCACGCTTCCCGGGCTAGCCGGGGGAATGTCCCGGGAAGCGTGGTCAAAAAGATCCCCAGCGGGGACCCAAAAAAAGTAACGTCTGGCCGGTTGCCACGGCCCGGGATCCCCGATGGGATCCCGGGCCATGGCAAATCCGGCCCGACGCGGCGGCCGCATTGGCCCTGCCGCCCGCCCGTCTCCCTGGAGGGCGGGCGGCGGGGTGCGTGGAGGGGGCGGGCCGTGCAGCCACACGTTGCGCCACGCGGCCCCGCCCCTTCCCAGATTCCCCGCCGGGATTCCCCCGGCATGTCTGATATGGCGTGACGGGGTAACCCCGACGGGGAATGAATGGGTTGTTTTCGGTATGGGGCCAAGCAGCCCCATAACGTCTGAAAACACCCCATGATTAACACATCCAGGCTGACCAACTGGCATCCCAAACACACCCTGCAGCACTGTGACACTCTTTCCTAAGGACTTGCTTCCAACTTCCTAGTAATAAGCAGGGGGGTTGGTGTGGGCACAGCACAGAATGAGGATACGTGTTTTACATTTCTGCTGGCCAGTTGGCATCACAAACCCACCTTGTACCACTGTGACAAACATAGGAGAATCCCTAGTATAGGCTCATTTTCTGGAGATGCTGCCCAGGCTCCCAGCTAGCCAGTACCCAATCACTGCAATCAAAGAGGCTTGGGGGTGGGCATAGGGAAGCAAATATAAGCTTCTGCCAAGCTGCACAGCCCCCATCATGGCTAGATATTGTGTGGCTCATTGGCTGGCTCTGTGATCTGTGTGTGTGACTGTGTGTGTTGCAGTCTTCAGCCTCATTGTCATTGCTCAAAAAAGCAGAACTCTGCACCTACTCTCCCCCAACAGACTTTGGGGTGCCAATGACTGAAGCCAGTGCCTCTAGCTGGCACTTGCTCCTCCTCTGCTCTGCCCATCTCCTCATGTCTTCTTCACTCTCTCTACAAATGCTCCAAAAAGCAGATCTCTACATCTAGTAACACCTCTACAGTTTAAACAGAGGCAACACTTGCAATTGATTTAAGGAAATGTGCAACTTCTGTTAAAACCATGAAGCTGATATTGTTTATAAAATTAGGACCCTTTATCCAATCTTTCTGAAATTTGGCAGGAAAGATACCTTGGGTGAGAGGATCGACACATCCACGTTTCATCCAAATGTCAAGGAAAACAAAGACGCTACAGTTGGAAATGGGTGCACAAAACATGAAATTATTAAATTGCTTATAAAATCAGGATCCTGTATCCAATCTTTCTGAAATTTTAAAGGGATAATTCCTTTCACAGTGAGTACAATGAATCCCAATTTCACCAACTTTGGATGGAAAACGAAGACGTTACAGGTGGAAATATGTGTGCAAACCATGAAATTAAATTGCTTATAAAATCGAATCTTTATTATCCAATCTTTATGACATTTGGCAGGAATAATCCCTTGTGTAAGGGGTACAATCTGTCCAAATACCATGCAAGTTGGATAAGAAATGAAATTGTTACAACCAGAAATCCATTTTCTATTGAATCCAATAAAAAACAACAAAATTAAAAACATTAACAAAATTATCTATAACGAAAAACAAAAATCCCTAATAATTAAAAGAATAACATAAAACAAAATGGGTCTCTGGTGCACACCACTACTGAAGTTATTTTTGTTTTAATGATTGTGCAATTTTATGGAAATGACTGCACAGTTTGGAATCAACCCGCCACTCAAAGCTAAAGGGTCCTTCTCACAAAGTAAGTTGTCAAGTAAAATACTTTGTTAAAATCACTGTATATTATATTTTATACAGAAACAGCAACAGTCATGCAGCATTATCCATAGTCTTAGAGAAAGTCAACAACAAGAGCTGAGCCGGTTTCTGAATCCGCCCAGTATTGAGACAACACAGCCAAGTGAAGATATGAATGCTAATAATCAGGATAACAATGCACAGCCAGAGGTATGGGCCTGTTAAAATCATTATTGTGGAAACGAATTTTAAAAATTGATTCTTGAGCTCCTCAAACAAATACCAGTGGCTTCATGTAGGCAATTTTGATAGCATTTTCACTGGGAAAAGTTTGAAACAATGTATTTTTGACAGCATTTCCATTCAGACATAGGGTATTTTCAGAAGTGACGGTACCACATTCAGCCACACTTTACCACACTTAAACACACACAACCCCAGGGCCACAACCACCATCACTTCTGTTCTACGGCCGCCAGATATTCACCACGCTTTGCCCCAAGCTGTGGCAGCAGTTACCACCAGTTGTGATCTCAGAAAATCACAGGGAACAGCCGGTGGTAAGTGCTGCCATGGTTCGGGACAAAGTGTGGTAAGGCGCACCGTCATGTCTGTTCTGGGTACCAGCCTATCCCAAGACAGGGAGGCAGTTGGTACGCTGGATTGGATCTGAACATGGTAGCATCACTTCTGAAAATACCCATAGAGGCTGTACAGTGTGAGGGGTGGAGCACTGAAAAAGGAGTCAGGATTCCTGGGTAATATCCTTGGTTGTGCTACTAAAGGATGTCACTTCACCTCCTTTATGTCTGTTTCCGTTTCCTTCATCTGTCTTGTTTAACGAGGCCTCGATCCTGCAAAGATATATGGATGTGCTTCCCATTTATGGGCAGAAAATGTCAGGATTATTGCTGAATTAAAAACAACTGTTCCTAAATCAATGGGAAATTCCATCATGTCACGAATATTGCTGAATGTTTATTAGGATTTTGAGTCTGGGAAAGCCATTCTGTTGCTTTCAGAATTGCAGGCAGTGATTCTTTTACAACTTCCATAATTTTTTCAGTACTTTCAGCAATTTTTCAGTATTTACTGGAATTTTTCTGTTACCATCATTTTTCAGTATTTTGTGTCCCAGTGTCATCACTTTCCCAGTTCCCAGATCCATGCCTTTTCGCCTGCAAGTGCTCTTTCCCAATCACAGGCGGGAAGGGGAGAAGGAAAATGAAAACAGCATTCACCACAAATCATTGTTAACTTTCAGCTCTTGTTGGGATTCCTTGTGTACAAAAAGTTATGCACAAATATGCACCTTTACAGGATGAAGGTCTTCAGTCATATGCTCTTCTGAGTGTGCACTGTCTTAACCCATTGGGTGCTGATCTTTGCTAGGAATTCAAAGCTCTCCTATAAGAGCAGTAATAATAGTGTAGTGAGACAGCCCCTAAGTATCTGCTGGCCTAGGCTCAAGAGGTTAGGTGAGTCCCTAGGGAGCCCATCAGAGAGTGTGTTGGGTTCCTTAAGGAAGCCAGTAAGGGAATAGCTGATTGACCCTATCTGTGCATGGCAGACAAGTGCAAGCCAGCTGGGTCAAGGCTCAGTATAAAATGCTGAGCTATGCCTTGGTTGTGGAGACCACCAGGGAGAAGACTCTAGGCCACGAGGGCTGTGGCTAGAATTGGTGAAGCCTTGCATTAATAAGGCATGCCTGCATGCACCAAAGGTGAGGCCAGAGTGCTAGGGAGTGGCACTAGAAACCTTCGGGAAAGAATTTGAGACTGGGAGCCATGGACGGTTTTGGGAAATGAGTGAACTTTGTGTAAATTATTGTAAATAAAAGCACTGGTGTTGGGAAGAACCAGAGTGAAGTGCTTGTTTGAGGCCCTAATCCTGCAAAAACGTATGGAGCAAGGACATTATGTTAAAAATAGTTAAACAAACTTAATACTCATAATGCTCTATTGTATTTTTCAAAAGCTATTTAAAAATGAGACAGTATAAATGTTACTCTGGATTATAAAATATTTTACTATAAATGTGTATGTGTAATCTCTATTTTCAGCCTGTCCTCCTCATTACCGCTAGAAATACTGTGCTCTTCTAGATCAATAGACAGCTTTGTCTCAAGTTGTACTACTTTTTCCATAGAGCCAACCCCTTTGCAGTGAATTTTATTGAACTTCCACTTCCAGGGAGCCAAGTGAATGTTGTGACCGTTGAGAGTCAGCTGTGGAGACTAGGGACTCTCTGTGAAATAATCCTGAGCCCTCTAAGGGATCCTCTGGGTTTGTTGGTTGACCTGGCAGTTGACTGTGTTTGAAGCAAGACCTCACTTCCTCTAATGGATAAGAGAGAGAGAGAGAGAGAGACTTTGCAATGTGATTCTTTAATGGAACACCTTCTCCTACAGACTTAACCTTCACTGGGATGAAGGGTATCCAACCATTGGAATGGTTGCCACTCCCATAAAAGAAATTATAGGAGTCGTGGCATTTATCCCAATGCTAAAGGATAGCAGAAAACCACTGGGATAAATGCCTCAACCCCCATTATTCCTTATATGGGGGTGGCATCCATCATAATAATTTTCTGCTATCTCTTAGTTCTGTTGACTGTAAGAAACATAAACCAGACTGTGGAGAAAATATAATAATTTTCACATTTGTTATTAAGGTTCAGAAATGTTGTGTTTTTTAAGGAAGCAGCATAAAGACTTTGCTCAAAGATTTTGGAGTGTAATAAGTAGTCACTTAATTCTCCTTTTGTTCCATTCAGACAAGTAGCCAACAGCAGCTCCTTAGTCCAACACTTTCTGACCGAGGTGGGTATCGGCAGGACTCTACAGAAGGTGGAAAACCTCAGCGGAAATTTGGACAATGGCGCCTGCCTTCAGGTAGGTGAAATCAATGTTATACCATGTAAAATAATATCATGTAAAATATTTAGATTACTTATGAAGCTAGAAATGAAGGTTCATAAGAGACTGCTTAGAAAGAGCCAAACAGTGCACTTCCAACAAACTGCTGCAGGCCCCAAATTTTATTTATTTATTTATATAAAATTTATATCCCGCCCGTCCTGCCAACAGGGCAGCCCGGGGCAGCGAACAACAGTATAAAAAATAAAAACAATTTAAAACGGTTAAAAATACACAATACGGGGGGGG
>QEPC01012510.1:2733485-2778134 GCA_003113815.1 Sphenodon punctatus
AGTGAAATGCATAACACAAGGTTTCAGTTTAAGGTTTAAGTTTCATTTCAGTACAAAACTGAAATGAAACTTAAAGCAATCTAAAAATCCTACTCAACGCTTGCTGTTCAGGAACAGTGACTAGCTCAGAAGGTGTTGGGAAGGGGGGAGGCAGATAATTAGTTTCTTTTCTTGCAAGCCTCTCCACCCCTGGTGCCTGGAAGTCTGCTCCATCCTCAGTGACTGACTACACCTCCCTGTCATGTTTGACCTTCCAGTGAACCTTTTTTTGCCACCCGAACTCACCCGAACGCGATCCGAACTGACCAAACTGTTCGGCCATTTCGCCGTTCGGTGTTCGGTTTTTTTGGTATGTTCGGGTTCGGGTTTGGTCATCCGAACAGGCCAAGTTCGGGTCGAACTCCGAACTTCCGAACTGTGTTCGCCCATCCTTAAAGAATAGTAATCACTTCCTCCTGTGGGGGGGAATAAGGACTAGGTTGCAGATTTAATACCGGGATTCCCTGAAAAGACATGGAGCGTCTAATGGAAGCACCTATCAAATTCTCGGGATCAACCCCCACTACTAAGTGGTTCTGGTCACCTAACATCTTAGAGGAGGAGGCACCGCAAGGTGGTAAACTCCACTAGCTTTGTCAAACTTCTGCCCACCTAAAGGGGTGGTAGATAAGGAATTTGACCCAGCTTTTTCTACCACTACCCCTCTTCGCTGGACACCCTGAATAGGTGACAAAATCATTTGGGTAACTGGGGGTAACATACTCATTGGGGTGGAGAAAGCAGAAGGGTACGACTGTGATCTACACACAGACACACAGTCCTCCAGTCCGACCCAAGAGGGCAAAGCAGAAGAGCAACCCAGATTGATAGTGGACTTCAGTTTCCCCAGTTGAACACATAACTTATCCAAACAGGCCAAAATAACCTCCTGGTTGCTGTCCACAGATCTCAAATTCACTTCCCTCCTCACAAGGGTAGGTGGACAAACCCCAACTATATTGGAATTTGGGACCTCTCTCAGTGGGTCAATTTCGATGCTCCCCTCTTGTATAAGCTTAATCAGGTCTGTAGAATTTGCACCAGCAGGGGCGTGAGCATTATGGGCACGATTTACTTTAGTCGAGACATAGACTGAAGGATCTATCTCCTGGGGGGGACAAAGACAGGGAACAACGTCCTTGGGGGAATTTACCCCCAACGACTGGGTCCCCAAGTTGGCACCCAAATTTACTACACCCAAGTTATTTGCATCGATCTGATAAACTTTTGAAATATATATTGCCCTACTATTGAGCAATTTTTCTTTAGTTAAAATTGAAGAAAATAAAGAAGAAGATTTAAAGGAGAAGTTAATCAACCACCGGTTCTTAACACTACAGAGATGGTCAATAGATGAGATGTCATTACTAGTTATTGGTAGATTCAGAATAACCCTAAGGTGCTCTGCTACATCCGATGGGGTATTCCATAAAGGAAGATTTCCTCTTGGCAGGGGGAGAATAATAAATACTAGCGTACATGGAAGAGCCCTGAAAACATCAGTGCTCCCAGCCGGAACAGTTTTATGTTCAACTACTTTATCCCCCTGCTTTACTAATTCAGCCACCCTGGTGCACGATAATTTGGGCACTTGGCCAAAGTTCATAGAGATCGGCCGCAGTTTCTCTACCACTCCCACTAAATTGCTATCCTGCGGGCACTCCGCCTTCAAAGGTGCCTTCGATCCCAGGTTTGGATATGATAATAAATCAACCTTATCACTAAGCTGATTAATTTTCGTAAACATAAAACGCATCGTATCAGCGGTTAACAAAACATGGTCCGCCAAAATAATTGTCAATAAAGAGCCCTCTTTCTCAGCTATACACTTCCCCTCAGTTGGAGTCTGAGTGCTGGTCAAAAAAGACCCCTTCAGTGGAGATTTAAATGCTCAACCTCATCCAAGCTTGAGCTATCCACCATCTGAAACAGATCACACAAAACAGGACAGGACGGGGCATCCATAGCCCCAATATGATCCTCTGCAATAACTGTGGTACCGAAATCGTGGTGGATGCGAGTGATCTTATCTACAAAGTACTCGATAAACTGGTCACAGCAGTCACTAGATTGCTCCAGGTCCAGGTGGAGGCAGGCAGGACTGACCAAACCTTTCACCACCCAGAAAATCTCTGCTGGACGTGACTTTGCAGATGCAATAAGGGCAGCAAAGAACTGCTTCTTTGTTGCCTGCACCGCCACAACATAGGCCTTTAAACTACTCTTATGCTGCGATCGATCATACTGGCCACGAGTCCAGCACCACCATCACTCTAACCGCCTGCTCTCCCGCTTCAAACACCGCAGGCCCTCAGTAAACCAAGGAGACCTGCAGGAGACTCGGTAGGGCAGCAGACATCTGGGAGCCACTCTGTCAATGGTCTCAGCCAACAAGGTGTTCCAGAAGGCTACGAGATCATCGACAGAGCGGGTGTCAAGGTCCAGGGGAAACTCCCCCAGAGCATTCCTGAACCGATCAGATTCCATAAGTCTCTGGGGGCGGACCGATCTAATAGGTCCTGCACCCTGTTGGGGGCTGACATATGCCAGGATGCACGCCTTAAGGAGGTAATGGTCAGACCATGACAAAGGCTCTACCCCCTGACTTCTACTAACTGACCCCCCGCCTCAAGGCCAGTGCAGAAAACCAAATCCAGTGTATGTCCCTCCTCATGTGTGGGGCCACAGATGATTTGGGACAGGCCCATGGTTGTCATGGAGGCCATGAACTCATGCCTCACTCCTCCAAGATCGGTGTCAGCGTGGATGTTAAAATCCCCCAGGACCACTAATCTAGGGGTCCGGAGGATCACATCTGACACCAGATCAGCAGCACGGTATACCAGCAGCACCCCTAATCTGTCTCCAGCCAAATCCAACACAAGATGGAGGCACTCAACACCTGGTGGAGCCTGCACCGGATACCTCCTAAAAGACAATGCATCCTTGATAACAATGGCTACACCCGACCCCCCGTCCCTCCAGCCGAGGCTGATGCTGCACAGAGAACCCAGCTGGAACAAGATTGGCCGAGATAGGGCATGATTCATTGTCCAGCCAGGTCTCTGTAATACACACAAGGTCGGCGTCCCACTCCGGGATTAACTCCCAGATGGTAGATGATTTATTGACAATTGAGACAATGCACAGGAATGGCCAGAATTTGGTCCACTAGCCTATGTCCTCTCTATACCTCCCAACTCACTTTTGAATATTCTACCTACTATAGGAAGCAATTGCTGCGCTCCCTTGAGTAAACACTTATTAAAACGATATACAGTAATTTTGTAAAGACACAGAAATTTCAGGACACAGACAAATATCCCCTTGACATTTAGCCTGTGTGGACAATTAGCTCTTTGCACCAGACACTGTGTTTACCTGTATGTGCCTCTAGCAATTCTCACATTTTGGGTTCTTCCACAATATACAAACTAATAATCATCACCATAATGACCATTTAAATACCTTAATTAACCCCTTTATTTTGGAGTTGCCCTCATAGCCAGAGTCTGACCTGCCAACCTCCTCAGCATTCAGTCCAGGTAGTTAGTGGTCCCAGGCTGTGGTTATTGTCCTCTTAAACTGGAAGCACCCTCAAGTTATTAGCACAAGGAGTATGTACTTAGCTTCAAGGACATGAGTAGTTCCATTAAAGAGAATGCAGGCTTGCTATGCCTGCCACTTTGGGTGGTCAGCTACCACTTTCAAGACTGGTCTATTGCCTTACCTATTTTGCCTGCTAATCTACCACATTGCTCACATCAGGCAAGGCTTGGGATTGGATTCCTCCTTCAGACTTCACTCATGTGAGTGGCTGGAGCCAAGAATGCAGAAGGCCACACACACAACGAAGAGGAAGCCCCAAGTACACTCCTAAGCGCTTGTAGGGTGGAAACGTATGCAACGGTGGAACGCTGCTGTCACAACGTAATCCTGGCTGAGAAGCTTCTTGCAACCCGGTCAGGATTGGGTCCAGTCATGGAACAAACATTCACACGGTCAGGCTCAGGGAGGTGGGGAGCCGCATGAACATGCACCCAGCTGGCCCCGGCCCAACACTGCACAACTCACCACCACATGATGGGCAGTCATGGTGGCCAATGACAGCCACCATGACCGCCCATCAAGGTGGCCACTCCAGGCTGGGAATAGCAGGCTACCACACATGATTGATGCTGTGGCCTGGTTGGGCAGGCCATTTCCCGGGTAAGTTGGTGGCTAGGATGGGCTGTGATCCTGGGGGTCTCCGGTATCACAGCCTGGAGTAGCCACCAACACACCCGGGGAATCTCTGGGGCAAACATCTGAATTGCCCCTAACAAATGTGATGGTGGCCCATGGGTCCAAGCGCGGCTAAGGTTAACACCCAGAGGTACACAAATGTGAACATGTGACACTTGTAAAAGGTAACAGTTCTGTGGCTAGGGGATGTGTGGTAGTTAAACACACCTCCAGAGGTTCACACATTCAGTGATGCCATGGAATACTATCCCCTTACCGTAGTGTGTGACCAGCACAACATTCCTAATGTAAATGTACGGTCCAACACAGAATTGTTGAACAAACATTGTTTATTCTAGTAACTCGTTTCCTATTTAATATCCTAGCTCCAAAGCCAATAAGCCATTCAGTGTCTTCAGTCAATTTACGGTTTGGCGGTCGTACAACTATGAAGTCTGTAGTATGCAAGATGAATCCCATGTCAGATGCTGCCTCTTGCGGCTCAGAAGTCAAGAAATGGTGGACCAGACAACTAACTGTGGAGAGTGATGAGAGTGGAGAAGATCTTCTTGACATCTGACTAGGAAAATATGCCAATATAAGTCTTATCAATGCAACATCAGGTTGAAATAAAGTTAATTTCCCTTCTTTTTTAGTCACGGATATAATCAATGACCTGCGCTGTGGCAATGGGGAAAATGCAGTGAACACGGATCCCTGGATACAATTGATGTAGGATTTATTTAAAATTAATCTCTGAGGGCTATCCTCTTACCATGCAAAACATAATACAGGCCTTGTCTCTAGAATGTGACCTTTATGCTGTTTATGACTACAAGGAAAATTAAACATGATGGCAGTTTTCAGAAAGACTATCGCCTTCAGCAGAGGGAGGTTTTGGAGAGATTGTATATATTCTGATTCTGTAGCAAAGATGCTTATTCAGATGTGACTTGTACATTTTTTTATCCCAGTAAAAAAGTACTGTACCTGAAAATGAATGGAAGCTACATAACTAGAGCAAGGCGCTGCTTTTCTCTTTTGCTTAGTACTGTTTCTTCTAAAAGGTTTTATTATTGATGAATGAACTGTAGAGGTCAGCACTGAGTTCATGCGAAAAGAGCATTTCTACAAAATACAGATGCTAACTTACAAAGCTAGTCTTTTCCTTGTATTTTTTTAAATGTGCAAGATACAGCATCACTCATTTTGAAATCAGATGATGATGAATTTGTTTCTAAAACTAAATGTTATTTTTGGTTACTTATGAAAGGAGCCTGACTTTCATAGAGAAATAGCTTAAGAATTGAGAAAAGCATTTCCATGTAGAGAACATGATTGTATTGTTCATTTTCTTCATGTGGTAGTGACAAATTTAAAATGTGCCATTGTCAACTGATAATTGGGTTTCATTTCTGTGTATAGTTTGGAGATAACTTTGTTTTGGTCTGCATGATAAAAAATGAGCATATTGGGGGACCGCATTACAACACAATATTGCTTGGATGCTTTTAAAATATAAATTGGATTTAGCAGTGTATCTGAGACTGATCCAGACCTTAACTGTGTTATCACTGTTCTCCAGCCCAAAAAATACCAAGACACTGGCATGATTCAATGACATGGTCAATATAGTTGGTCCCTTTTATTGCAGCAAAAATATGGGATAGCCATCTTGTTTCATCTTGTGCAGTGCCAACAGTGCTGAGCATCTTTCTGGCATGTAGATGAGGAAGAGCTCTGTTACAGAGCACTTTCAATAGAGGTAGATGCAAGAAAGTCAGGGTTGATAGTGAGCAGCATTAGTGAGCACTGAGGCATGAAGGCATGGTCTCATTAGTTGCACAATATTATCGATTTACATATATAAGCTGGGGCAGTGATTCTTAAACCATTTTTGGCTGCATCATGGTTAGAACTGAAATGAATATCTGCCACTATCCGGTACTTGACCAGATATAATGGTATCTGGTATCTGGTCTGATACCAAATGGTATCTGGTTTAGTAGCCGCTGGCTAACCGGTTTACCACATTACCATTCAATTATCATTTGCCTTTTTCTTTTCTTTTTCTCCCTCCCTTTATCCAGACTGCTTTGGTAAATGGTAATCAGTAAATGGTAATATCTGGTATTCTAGTTTGGCAGTTGACCTCCATGGTAACTGGATAGTTATCCCCCCATGCTATCTGGAATGCTGGCTATTAGCCATGGATCATTTTTAACTAGCCGTTTCAGCTCTAATCATGCCATTGCTGTGGTGACCATAGGGCTCCTCACTCTCTCTCCCTTAGCCCTCTTCCTCTCACCTTTCTGGAGATGATAGCCTTCAGTAGCATCCACTAGGTGGGTGTCTGCCTGCCTGTCAGTTAGGTTTGCCCGCACCCTCTGTGCAGCCCCCCACACGTGCGGCATCTTCTAAGGACATCACGGGTCCACCGTGTGGGCCAGTGCATGCTAATGTGTGCCCACGCATCCACCTCCCATCTATTAGGTTCACCCACAGCCTTGCCCACATCCAGTTCTGCCAACACCATAGAGCCCCGCCTAGCACAGCTGCTAGAGAGCAATCAGCTGTGAAGCGGCTGCAGCAGGAGAGAGCAAGGACAAGAGAAGATCCTTCCTGCACCCTTGCTCTCTCCTCTCCCCTCTTGCACCTGCTTCACAGCTGATTGCGCTCTTGCAGTCACCTGAACATGCTCTCTCCTTGCAGCCACTTCACAGCTGATTGCTACTTGCATGATGGGCCGGCTGCAAGAGAGTGATCAGCTGTAAAGTAGCTGCAAGAAGAGTAGAGAGCGGGGGCGCAGGAACGACCTTCTCTTCTTGCAGCCGACTGAGCACATGAGCACTGCTGCAAGAGGAGAGCACGATGGAAAGAGAAGAAGCCTTCTCTGGCTGTGCCCCCCCTCTCCATCAGAGCCAGGGTTGGGGAAAGGAAAAGCTCTGAGTGGCTACCGCCAACACATGAAATGCAGGCAGGGGGCCTCCCCCTTCATTATCTCTACATGCTAAAATATTTGAGTGTGGGGTGAGTGGGGGCTGCACAGACCGAACACAGGCTCCAGTAGGGCTATTTGTCTTGTTTATAAACACCCTTTGACTCCACTGCCTCTGCCATCCACTCGCAGCCAATTGCTTCACTTGTCTCTTGTCCCAGCTGGATGGAGCCCAACACCATTACTGCTGCTGCAGGAGTAGAAAGGGTTAGGTGCCCGGAGCCTATGAACATATGAAGCCACAGCCACATGTCAGGACTGTTGGCCCTAAGGATCATGCTTTTCTCTCAGAGGAAACACTACCGTTTGCAGGATTTTGTAGCTGGCCCTTTCAACACAATTGTTTTTATAGTATTGATGGGACCTTTCCCACTGCCATTGTTTCCTATGGAAATGATAGGTTGCTCTAACATGGCCTGATGTGAAACCTCATAAGAGACTCACAATAAATGTCCATCATCATCATCATTTATAGTACATTTGCTCAAAAACTGACACCTGTCAGTTTTCTACAATGTTTTCTGGCCAAAACAAAAATCCAGAATGACTAGAAAATGGGATTGTTTTCACTGATGTCTTTGCCATGTACACAGAATCATTTTTGACCATAAAATACATGTCCATAGTGTCTTCGGATGGATGGTTTTCAATATGATTGTGCCCAGATTTTTCTTTCTTAAATGTAACTGTCTGTAAATTCATGATGAATGCACTTGCATTTGTGTGTTTTAACATTTAGTTGTATGTTTAACTTTCATACTAATCCAAACTTGCTTTAACTCTACAATGTGTGTAACAAAACTTGTGCATTCTATTGTTTATGAGCCAGACTGTGGTCAAAAGGTTAAGAACATCATTGACAAGGTCACTATTTTGTGTTCTGTTTTGTGTCAGTTCTGCTTTTTGTATATAAAACAATAAGAAAAATACTGGATTTATAAAAGATGTTATCTTGGACTTTCAATAATGTATTGAATTGCAGAACCTTTCTGAATCATCACTACTGCAAATGTTCTTTCTAAAAATCTGGCAAACATTTTGTCCTTGCCTTACAGTTCTCTGTCAATAAAAGTCAGTTACTTTAAGCAATATCGTCCTTCAAACTTTTATTCAAGCTGCCTTTGCTATAGCCAGCTCCCACATTTTATATGGTGTGTAACAGGTCTTTTTTTTTTTAAGGAAGAACACAATTTGGAGAACAGGAAAGCAGCAGTAGCATTTCAGTACTGAGAAATTAACATATTGGCAAGCCATTTAATCCAACATCTAGTAGGTGCTTCAGAACAAGGTCCAAGAGACTCTGCAATGGACAATAAGGTTGAGCAAATAAGTTGTTTCATTTTATTCAGCTCCTGGGTAACACTAAGAATGCTTCCTAGAATTCAATTAACCTTCCTCTTAATCTCAAGGGCTCTAGTGTCAGAGCCCATTAGCAATTGGTGCCCTTTGTTCTCACAGAAGTACCTTTGAGAACTGAGTTATTAACCCATCACTGAGCTAAGTGTAGATACAGCGGCAGTTAACCCCCTTCTATTAATTCCCATGCCAGATATTTATATTTTCATAGCGTTATTAGCTCTATAACTTCTTCTGGTTTTCACAGGTGCATTACAAAGTTTGGGCAGGGGTGTCCTTTGCAAGAGATCAGTATATTGTGAATATGAGTGTAGTCCTAATGAAGTACTACTGTTGATCGTATCATGAAACAGGTAAGAGAATTACTCCATGATGGTTACATCCTGCAGCAATACTTCCCTACAATTTAAGCCACTTGCCCCAGTTTTTCATTTGGTTCCCAATATCAGAATTTGGTGGGTCAAAAATCTAGTTCCCCAGGGCTCCCAGACAGGACCATTGCTACATGGCTACTTAGGAAGTTCCAAGCACTGGAGCTTGGGAACAACTAAAGACCTGTTGTCCCCTGGAAGCTACCTAGGCCAGGGTCTTGATAAGCCAGCAGTCTCTGCCCTCTGGATTGGTTGGAGGCTCCAGTATATATACTTCTTGGGTCAGGGTCAGCCTTTAGTCCTGAGCTTCCAGACAGTGATCCACTTTTTCAGCACATAAGGACTGCCTCACTTTGAAATCCTCACCTACCCCTCCTGTCTGCCCTTCTGGACTGATTCCCTGGCTACTGACACAGGATATGGACTTGACCCTGTTCTTGACTACTCTTCCCTCTCCCCCTCCCCACTCCACACACTTGCCCTGGACATGACACCCAGCAAGTACTGACCTCCCTGGCTACAGAACCACTCTTCACACACTAACCCTGCCACTGGCTCACCCCTCTGCACTTGGCACTTGGTGGTATGGATATAGTCAAAGTTTTTTCCTGCACTAAGCCTCAACATCTGCCCCTTATCATCACTGTCTCAAGGCTGGGAATCCGACACTCAAACAAGCACAGGAAAACAAACTGCCTCAACAACTCCCCATGTGCATTAGTCTTCCCATGAAAATGTTCTTCGTGCCTGGGAGGCTTCCTAAATTGTAATCTCTGTTCACACCAGCACATCCAACGCATCGTGAACTCTTCAGGCTCCCAGGATTCACTGACAGAATAGGCCTCCCTGACAGCATAATGGGTGTTTTCAGACAGATGTGGAGCTGCCCACCCCCAGAACTGCTCCGGGGGTGCACACCCACATCTGCCTGCTCCCATCCCCACCAGGGTCCATACCAGATGGAACCAGTGGGTTCCCCAGCCCACAGTCCGTCCACATGGTGCCCACACACACACCATAGAGTTGGGAATACAACATCCGCAACGCTATGGTGTTAACAACCGGCAGCTGGAACCAGAGACAGCAGCGTGGGTCTGTGCATCAGCATACTCATTACACTCCCCCCGCCCCAACATGCCATTCCATACATAGAGGGCCTTCAATTCAAGCTCAGCCGATTCTACTCCTCCCCCACAGGGCCTTACCCCCACAGGGTCTTACCCACACTTAGGACAGGTTGAGACTTCTTTCCATCTGTGTGCAACCCCCTCATGGGTCACCGTTTCCAGGGTGGCCGATATCAGAGGTGCACACAAGACCCATGTCCCACAGCTGTTTGTGGGGGGGGAGGGGGAGGTGAGCAGGATTTGAAATTGACAAGAGCCACAGGGAGCACTTGAGAGGCTCTCCCCTCCCCAGTGCTCCCAGCTGGTGTTTGTCAGTTTTGTTTATTTTTTAATCTCATTTTTTTCTTATTGAGAACCAACGCTTGGTTTGTCCCAGAACAGAACAAGCACCAAGTTTTTGACAAGATTGCTCAGTTTACCAAGATCTCATTTCAGCCAATGAGATCTTGGTAAGCGGAGTCTTAACCCATAGTCTACCAATCATAATAGAATGTCTTAATTTGAACCTGGAATTATCTGGCAATGAGGGAAAGGTTTGCTGCTTTTGTGGACGTTCAGCCTGATTGGTTGATTTGATGGAGCTGTGGGTTCTGAAATAAAGGATGTTCCCTTAAAATAAGGGATGTCTAGTAACCCTATAATATTTCTTAATTTGCATCAGTATCTATTTATTATTTATTTATTTATTTGACCTGTATCCCGCTCCCTCTAGCTCTACGGCAGCTCGGGCAGTAGCAATGAACTAACAGTTGTAGACCACTATAACAGGTCCTTGTGCTTGCTTGAGTTGGCTAGTTTGTAATTTTCCAATGTTCTTTCTAATTGCGGTCAGAGTTTTATTTTAGAAACTAAATAGATCATCATCTAGAAAAAAAAATACTTTTTTTTCTTCCCTCCTAAGCTGTTTGCCAAGTGTTAGCTGATCTACAGATAACACTGCACGGTGATGCACCCACTGCTGTGACATATCATGCTATGCACATGGGTGGGCTCAAACTATCAGCCAATTTGACTAGCTGATGACTCTTTTGGTTCAGAGGGAGAAGGGGGTCTGTTCTTGGCTCTCTGCTGTGTAAGGTTGAAGGATCAAATTTCAAAAATATGGGACACTACAGAGCTGAGGGATACTAAAATAAGAGACATTCATTGGGTGTTTTCACATGGATGTGAAGGTGCTCACCCCCAGAGCAAGTATGGGGGTGCACTCCTGCATTATGCCTACTTGCAGCCCCACCTGCGTCAGGTTTAAATGACCCGGAGACTGCCGCAGCCTAAGATCCACCTGCATGGCACCTCCCTCTCCCACACCATAGAGTTGCGGGCAGATTACCTGACACTCTAGGCTGCCGCATGCAACTCTATGGTGTTGTCCAGGGCAGCCCTCAGCCAAGAGCAGCCTCCAGTAGGTGCCCCAGGTTTGGGCTGCCTGATCTGCTGGCAGTGCTCCTGGATGTTCCAGAGCACCACCAATGTAGCTGCCCTGGAGCCGGCACAGCCCTTTCCACCTCTGTTCCACCTGCACATCTGGTGGGCTGCCTTTAAACAGATGGCCCACCCAGGGGTGAGGCAGAGCAGAGGTGTGGGTGCTATCCATCTGAAGACATCCATTATGTTCCATGAAGCTGTGGTGTTCAGACAAAGGGACATTCTTTATTAATATAAGGGCTCTCTGTTATATTCTATAGAGCCATAGGGCTCTGAAATAAGAGATGCTGTCTTCAGATAAGGGACATCAGCAAGCCTACTATTATGCCACTTTGAGCTTGTTTTTACCTACCAGACCCACAACTCGCTTGGAAGTAACAAAGGACTGTTTACCCTAAACCAGAGATGCTCAGCTTAAATCATTGAGTGGGCCACAATAAATCGGTTGGCCCAACACTGGGACACACATCCATCCTCCTGGCAGGAATCCCAGCCCCCTAACCCAAATGTTATTTTATTCTGTCTCAGTTTCCTGCCCAAATGCCTGATGGAATTTGCTGCCTGCCCCAAAGTTTGGCTCCACACTCTCTGGGCATGCTCAGAAGCTAGAGCATCGATTTGGAGCTGGGAGGAGTCAAGGCTGCTCAAATGTCTTGGGGCCAGTCCTGTACTATTTGAAGCCAAGGCAGCTAATGGGAGCTATTTGTGGACTAGAGTATGAAAAGATGTGTAGGAGGAGCAGCTTGGGTAATGCTGATTTCACTCTGGACTTGACCCTTCTACTCTGGCCAGTCATGGAGTGTTGTAGAGAAGTCTAGGATGGTTTTAAACTCACTTGCTTTATCATCTCCTGTCCCTTACCTGACTTCTGGCTGCTACTTCTTCTTAGTGAAGTTTTGTTGTCGCTAGCTCCTGGCTATGGCATCAGGACACCCTGAGGCAGATGCATGGCACTGAGGATCCTGGCATTAGACTGCCCTGATGCATTGCTTTACCCTAGGAGATGTGCACTGATAGCTATCTCAGGGGAGGCCATGGGCAAATCAAATCTCCTGATCTCGAGGAGTCAGGCTGGAGTTTACCATTACACCAGAACACCAGTTTTGAAACCATTTTAAATTATATTTGTACAGTTTCGGCTTATATGTAATAATAGCCTCAAGGCTGCTTGTCTGTCTGTGAGTGGCCTGTTTGGCCACTTCAGTAGTTGTTAGTGTGGTTTTCTTTAGGAGTAATTATCATCAAAGTTTATTTCTACCATTGAGTAAGACTGGCTGAATAGGCTAAGTAAAAGCCAGAGACCATGTCAGTAAACACTGATAAATGTTCTGAATGTGTGTGTTGTACAAAGACTTTGCTGCAGGAAACATCAACTCTCTTTGAACACTAGAGGGCTAGCAGTACCTTGGATTGGATATCTGCACACGTGGGGATTAGACAGGGTGTGTCTGTTTTCTGTATGGTGGTAAATTTCTTAGCTTTGTTCTGGGAACAGCAGAGGTTGCTTGCTGTGCTCAATATTTGGATACTGTGGTGACTGTGCCTTTGAAATACCAGAAAACTTCAGCCATGATTATATGAGAAGTGATTAACCTTTGATTAGCCTTACAGAATTTAGACAGAAGCTGTTTCGCTCTATTTTGCTTGGAATGTGTCTGCTTTCCGAAGCTGGTGAGATTTGCATCGCCCATTTTGGTGCATAGATGCTAGAATATAAAAGTTGTAGGCAGCTGTAATAATTGAACAGATTTTCTGCATTCCATTTGCTGGCATCTGCCTGTCAGCCAGAATGAATGTTGTTTTCATATTTGAATGCCAAACACATCATTTGCAAAACTCAGATGCAGAAATGTATAACTAAGGAATTCACAAATCTTACACTAGCTCCTCAGGGCCACTTCCTGTGAAGACTTATATTACTGAAGCCAATGGGACTATGTCCACATAAGTCTCTTTCACAATGTGGTCTATGATAAATGATCAGTTATAGACTTTTTAGCACAAAAGAATATATAGATCATAGCAAGAAATGTAGGTATTATCAAGACATAGTTCTGACCTCTGTCTTTCATCATATATTATTTTGGGTAACATCATTTTGGCATTTTCTTTTAAGAAGGATACTGCTGGATGAGGCTTTGGCTCTATTTACTATCAATTTTCATTTTAAAATTTGTAAAAAATATCTATCTCTGCTATTTTCTTAAGAATGATGTTGCAAGGGTAGTTTAATTAGACACGACAAAATAATACTGAGTTCTCATGAACCATCCATAGAAATCAAAGCGCTAAGAAAATCTCAGTATCATTACTTCTGTGTGATAGATGGGGAAACTGAGGCAGGTAATTAGAGGTTATTTACCTGAAAGAACCATGAGAGGCAGCTTTCTCCAATAGTGAGGTCACTAGATTAAAATTCAGGATACAAGGGTTCTTCTTCAGTTTGGCCACTTTGACTTTGCTGTGCAACTTGTTAAGTGTCACTTCTGCATGTTTTGCTAATATTCCCCTTCCCACTCCTAATAGCCTATGTCGTGGCTATGCAGGCAGCAAAAAGGGAGTTCTTTGCTACCCTCATAGCATCCACAAAATCCCATCCAGTGGAGCTGTTCCGGGTAATGCCGGGGCTGGTCAGTCCAGCCTCCCTCATCCTTGGAGTGGAGTCATCTACTGCCTGCTGTGACAGGTTTGTGGATTATTTTGTCGACAAAATCACTTGTATTCAAGTTCACCATGATTTCGATGCAGCATTTATTACACTAGGGGAACCAGAGGATATGGAAGTCCCGTCATATCCAGTTTTCTGGGATCAGTTTCAGTCACTGACGCCCGCTGATGCGGTGGATGTTTTTGGAGCAGTCAGGGTCACTTCTTGTGAATTAGATCCTTGCCCGTCCTGGCTGGTTAAAATCTGCAAGGAGACAATGGGGCCATTGCTGGATGGGGTGGTCAATGCCTCCCTGCAGAAGGGCAGAGTGTCGAGCTGTCTTAAGGAGGCAGTGGTGTGGCCTCTGCTCAAGAAACCATCGCTTGACGCTGGCTCCCCTGCCAGCTATCGGCCTGTCTCTAAGCTTCCCTTTTTAGGGAGAGTTATTGAACGGGTAGTGGCTCGGCGGCAGCAGCAGGGGCATCTTGATCGCATCGGTTTTCTTGATCCCTCTCAGTCCAGCTTTTGTCTGGGTTATGGCACCGAGACTGCGTTTGTGGCTTTGGTAGATGACCTGCGCCGAGATATGGCTCAGGGTCGCTCAACCCTGCTTATCCTGTTAGATCTGTCGACTGCGTTTGATACTGTTGATCATGAGTTGTTGGTGACGCACCGGCGGGACTGTGCAGGAGTGGGCGGGACTGCTCTTGAATGGTTCCGCTTGTTCCTGACTGGAAGAACCCAGCGGGTGGTTCTTGGGAATTGTTTTTCATCATACTGAGACCTCTCGTGTGGAGTTCCGCAGGGTTCTGTTCTGTCCTCTCTCCTGTTCAACGTGTATATGCAGCTTCTCAGCGAGGTGATTAGGGGGTTCGGTGTACGGTGTCATCAATATGCTGATGACACCTAACTGTACCTCTCTTTTTCAACAGACCCAGGTCCAGCAGTCTCAGTACTTACTTGGTGCCTGGCAGCTGTGAGGGATTGAATGAGGGCTAATCAACTGCGGCTGAATCCTAACAAGACGGAGGTGATGTTAGTGGGTAGGACTGAAGCGGCAGCAGCTGCTACCGCTCCGCCATTCCATTCCTAGAACTCGGCACTTAATGTGTCTTGCTGCCGACCTCCCCTCGATATTGCCACGATTCCGCATTACCTGCTGCCAGTATCTTCAGATGTGGCATGTCTGCAGTTTGTGAACACAAGCGGTTTTATGCCGCCTTTCGCCACTGAGCGCGAGTCCCTGACACACCGTGATGCTGAATAATAGATCATTGAATTAATGAACTTAGGGTGACTCTGACTACCTGCTTCAGAATCCACTGCAGGGGCATAGCCACCGTGGTGCGGGGAAGGGGGCGCATTTGCGCCCGTGCCCTGCCCTGGGAGGGATCCAGCAGTGATCAGGGCTGGCCCCAGGCATGTGCGGGCATCCACGGGAGCCCTGCTCCCCAGTCCTGGAGGAGTCTCTCTTGCACCACCGGCACCACCTTTTTAAACAGCTCAGTTGTAGCCCCCGCAGCGCTGCTACACGGGTGGGGGAAGAGTCCCCCCCTGTCCCCTCCTTCGCAGCGAATGTTGCTGCCTTGTAAACAAAGTTCTTCTTCAAGGGGCTCCTTCCATTCTCACAAATGGGAGCGTACCAAACCTAGAAAGAGGCGGTGGAGGAATTTTCTAACAAAATGACACTCCATGCAGGTTGGATCTACAGCCTGGGAGGGGGTAGCAAGCAGGGGGCAGCCTGCTCTGGGGGGGGTCCATTCAACTGGGGGAGGGTTGGTTGTTCAGTGCTGTCTCTGTTAGAAAGATGGACAGATCCTCCCTCTTCCCTTTGTGATCACCGTATAGAGGGAACTGGGGGTGCAAAGCAGCTACAATGAGGCAGAGAGCCATCCCAGCAAAGGGGAAGAATTTGTCCTTGGCATCCTAACGCACTAGAGAATTCACAGAAGAGCAGGGACTCCCCCCCGCCATCCCCTGGATCAGCATCAGGAGCCAGGCACTCGCTCACTGCTACTGGGGCCGGGGATCCCTGCACTCTAAGTGGGGCATCACTTTGCTGGGATGGCTTTCTGCCTCATTGTAGCTGCTCTGCACCCCCATTTCTCTCTATGGGGTGATCACAAAGGGAAGAGGGAGGATCTGTCCATCCTTCTAACAGAGACACAACCAACCCTCCCCCAGTTGAATGGACTCCCCCAGAGCAGGCTGCCCCCTGCCTGCTACCCCCTCCCAGGCTGTAGATCCAACCTGCATGGAGTGTCATTTTGTTAGAAAATTCCCCCACCGCCTCTTTCTAGGCTTGGTACGCTCCCATTTTTGTGAGAATGGGAGGAGCCACTTGAAGGAGAACAGAAGGTTGCTGCCTTGTAAACAAGGTTCTTCAAGATGGCGCCAAACATTCTCACAAGTACCCACCCTTCCGACCCCGTATGGAATTTTCTTCCTAATTGCTAAGGGTTGGAAGGAACTGTGTTGGGTTTAGGTACCTTATATAGCGTGGGGGCGTGTGAACGTCATGTGGGTTTTTTTTAAGCTAGTGAGCTTGGTATATGGCCGGTAAGAGAAGGGCATGCAAGTGAGAATGGAAGGAGCCCCTCGAAGAAGAACTTTGTTTACAAGGCAGCAACTTCCCCTGCACCACGGTGGCTACGCCCCTGGCTGCAATGCTGTGAGAATCACAAAGCTGCCATGCTTAAGGGAAAGAGGAAACTCTGGCAAACCTGCCACTTCCGCGTGAAATCTACAGTGGCGAAAATACCGCAGCAGCAACCGCAGAAAGCCGCAAGTGTAAGGTGAGAAAATCGCTCCCTTCCTAACCGTGCTGCCTGGTGCGGAAGAGCACTTTCTGCCGGTAAATGCTGCTGCAGCGGTACAGCATTTCAGCCCTATTAGTGGGTAAGGCAATAGACAGGGTGGTCCCCATCATTGATACGTTCCGTCCTCCATTGTCCTCCCAGGTACGGAGTCTAGGGGTGCTCCTTGATGCACAGCTCCACCTGGATCTCCAGGTGGAGGCTGTGGCGAAGAGTGCTTTCCACCAGTTGCATCTGGTGCGACGGCTTCGGCCATTTGTTTTGGACTCTGACCTGGCCACAGTCATTCATGCTTTTATCACCTCTCGACTAGACTACTGGAACGTGCTCTACGTGGGGCTACCTATGGTGACGGCTCGGAAATTGCAGCTGGTGCAGAATGCGACGGCCCATCTCCTAGTGGGATTGGGCCACCGGGAGCATATTACACCAGTGCTCCACTCTTTGCACTGGCTGATGGTGGTTTTCCAGGCCCAATTCAAGGTGTTGGTTTTAGCCTATAAAGCCCTAAATGGTCTGGGCCCTGCCTGTCTATGAGACCACCTCACTCTCCGTGTCCAGGATCGGCTCCTGCAAGAGAGGGCATTCTTGGTGGCCGTGCTGTGCCTATGGAACTGCCTTCCGGTGGGGGCCCAGCTGACCCCAGACCTCTCCTCTTTTCAGAAATGCTGCAAGACCTGGCTGTTCCACCAGGTGTTTGGTGGGGGAGAGGAGTGATCGTGGGGGGGTAGGGGTTGGGTTTTTTTCCTCTGCTTCCTCCTTTTATGATTGTTTAAATTGTTTTAATTGTGTTTTGTTGTTGTTGTTGTTGTAAGCCACCCAAGCTGCCTGTGGCAGGAGGGGTGGGGTAATAAGTTTTTTAAATAGATATAAAATAAATAATATAAATAATAACCTACACCTCCTAATTTCCACTCTAGCCCTCACTCTTCAACTATGGGTATTTTCATACGTGACAGTTCTTCGAGCCATCATGCATTGATTCTGCCCATGGTGAAATTCCTCACCATGGACAGGATCAGGCCCGGCCACTGAACAAACGTGCCGGCAGCTGAGGAGGGGGCGGGGAGAGGGCAGGGTGACGTGTGGCTGTGGTCTGCATGGGCCCGCCCCCTGTGCTGCTCAGCCCAGTCCAACCCCCTCCCTGACGGGGAGGTGCAGTGGCCTATTATGCTGCTTCAGCCACACGGAAAAGCTCCAGCCACTGGCCAGAGTTAGGAAGAGTGGTCCATCAGACATGATGGCCCGCTCTATCATGGTCCAGGGTTGCCTTTCCGGCACTGTGGTGGGGCTAACTCCAGGATGTGTGCTGTCAGGGAGCCCAGCACACAACCTGGAGTTAGCCCTGCCCCTGTCCAGGGTTACTTCTGCTCCCACCCGCAGCAAACATCTGGCGGGTGGGAGCAGATGTGACACCACTATGGGTGACCACGCCGGAGTTAGTGTGGCCGCCCATGGTAGCGTCACATTTGGAAATACCCTATGTGTACGGTTGCCAGTTCTCTGGGCTTGACCTAGAGACTCCAAATTAAAAGCTTGGAGTCTACAGGCCAAACCCAGAGACTTGGCTGTTTTTGTTGTACTTGAAGGTGATTGTTGTGTGTGAGTTACACATCATTTGTTTGAGAGATACACTCCCACTACTGAAGCCATTTGAAGCTGAGCCACTGGGTGTTGGACCCCTCTCTGCTTCTGCTCTGCCTCACCCCCCGGGTGTAAAGGCAGGCCACCATGGAATGAAGCGGAGCAGGAGTGGGGCAAGCGCTGCCTGTTCTGGATCAGCTCTGCTTGTGGTGCTCTGGAACACCCCAGAGCACCACAAGCAGAGTGGGCTGCACAAATCCAGAGCAGTGGTCCATCTACTCGCAGATGGGCCACTGCAGCTCTGCTTCCAGCCTGCGATTGCCCCAGCAACAGCCATAGAGCTGCAAGTGGCAGCCTAGAGCAGTTGGCGATCTGCCTCCACCCCTATGGTGCTGGAGAGAGGAGTGCCACACAGGTGGCCACCTCCATCTAAACCTACCACTGCCGTAGCAGACCTGAGGGTGGCCACCCCTGGGTCTGTCTAAAAACACCCATTGACTTTAATGGCAGAGGGTTCCAACCATAGTAAAGGGATAGTATAGAACGTTCCCATTCTTTTACAGTGACACTGTGAGAATACTAATTATAGAACAGGATTTGGGAAGGGTTCAGGCTTATGAATGAGGATTTTCTCCTAATGGGGTAGTAAACACTTAACTTTGATCCAAAGTGAGATTAATAAACCAACTAAAGTCAAAATTTTAAATCAAGGAAAATGTCATCTCCTGTAGCTCAACAGCAATTTGAACAGTTCTGTTTGAAACTTTCCTGAAATATGCCTAGTTGTCTTTAGATTAGACATGGCAACTGTGAGACCAAAGTAGTCTCAGTCAAAGTTATCACAGGACTAAGCAGGAAGCTTTACTACTGTTCTGTGGTATGTGGGGGTGAAGCCAACGTGTGGCTGAGAGCATATTTAAGGGGATAACACAAGTTAACTGCTTTCACAGAACAAAAGGAAAAGCCCGATAACAAACATTTGCAGAATACCCCATGTAGTTTTACAAACATGTTAGCTCTGTGGTTTTCAAATGTGTATGAACTACAGCCCCTCACTTGTCTGTGGTAATAGAGACCCCTTCCCCCACCGCACACACATGCATACATGGACTGCTTTTAGACGTGCACACTGAACACGCAGCATAAAATCACCCTGCGTGTAAATATCCCGTGTGTGGGATTTAGTTGAGACAGTTCGCGCGTTAAAGATTTTGCGCATTCATCTAAAGCTGCGAATTAAATACCTCGACATCGAGGTATTTAATTTGCGACTTTAAAAGAATGCACGACTGGCTTTAATGTGCTAAATGTCAGGTTTAAATCCCACATGCAGGATATTTATTGCTTTTGCATAGTCATTTTATGCCACGTGTTCACTGTGCACATCTAAAAGCAGCCGTATATACAGGGTCGACCTTAACACAGGGTAACCCAGGATGAACATCCTGGACCCTGCTCTTTTCTCTTCCTCCGGGAGGACCACAGTGGCCCCTGATTTCACCAGGGCAGAGTGTGTGGTCCCTACTCTCTCCCAGAGGGGCCCCAAGCATGATCACCTCTGGGGTCCTGAAGAGGGGGGGAGCCCCCAAGAGGGCAGATCCAGGGGGTGGAATTGCTAGGGCCCTGCATTTTTATCTTCACCCTGGACCCCACAAATTCTAAAGCAGGCTCTGCATATGCTTTTTCTCTCCCTATTCCTATCCCCTGCTGATCACCTTCACCATCTCATTATTTTCAAGATTCTCCCTAGCTCAGTCAGTGTGTGGTGTTAGTAGGGTTGCCATATAAGCAAATTCTTCGTGGGGACTTTGAGAAATACAGGTTGCAGTGATGCATTTAACCCTGCAACCTGTATTTCTCATAAGTGCCCTCGAAGAATTTGCATATACAGCAACTCTAGGAGTTAGGTGTTTGTCAACTTTGGCCTTCCTGTGCCCTCCAAGAATATTTCCTGCACACCCCAGGTTGAGAACCATTGTGTTAGCGAACTGTAGTTAACTAGTTATGGGGCATCAAGAGCTCTAGCCTGACATGCAGAAGTGGCCTAGGTTCCGCCTGTCACGGGTATAAGGGGAAGAAGAGGGGATAAGGAGAGGGAAAGGATAGGGGAAACACAACTAATCACAAAGAACACAGGGATGGGGCTGTACTCTTGTAATGCTAAATCTCTTCCAGATGGAAAAGGGTCCCTCAGGTTGTTAGGTGGGCTTTCCCCCTTAGTCAGAGGGCAACCCGTATCATCACAGGGACTGCGAGAGTAACCAATTGCCCCAAAGGGGAAGGGGGATAACACTAGACAAGACCTCCACACACTCAAGGGACTGCACAGGACCCAGGAAACCGTGAAGCAATGTGGGGGGAGAGGGGGAAGGGAAACCACCCCTAGGATGGGAAGGAAGAGGGGGGAGAGGGAAGGGAGCTGGAAACAGGGCAGGGGTTCAAGGGAAGTGGGGGACAGGTACTGGCAGACGTCACAGAGTAAAAGTGATGGGAAATATGCACTGGGAAATAACTACAGGGTAAAGGAAAAAGGATCAGGGCTTCCAAGGGGATCAAACCAATGCAACCTACCACGACAAGACTAACAACACAGAAGATTCACTCACGCACTCACTCACCAGTCGTACTCAGGAAGGGGGGGGAACACGGGGGACTCAGACGCTCATGCCAAACTCTCTCAAAGGTATGCTGGGGAACAAGGATTCAGGAAACAAACTGTTACTACTAAGCAGATCAGGGGCCAGTCTCTCGACAACGATTACCGGCGGGGGCTCCAGGCCCCACCGGCATCCTTTATAGATCTATGCCCTGAGGCACACAGCTGCATGTCGGGCTGGGCCTCACTCCCCTCCAATCCCCGCGCACGAACCAACGTACCCTACATGTGGGGGGGCCTCCCCCTCCGCTGTCACCACGGGGCAGTAGCTCCACCCCCATATGCGGCCCAGCCATCCCTCAGGCCCCTGTGCCCGGCTCCTCACCTCGGCGCTGCTGAAGCAGCCCTATCCATGGATCCCCGGGGAGGGGCGGGGCGCCGTCTGACACCGCCCTGCAACACTCTCATTTTCAAAGCACTCCACTGCCACAAGCTCAATTTACTTTAATTGAGCAAAGTACTTTCAGGAGTCAGGTGCCTAATAAACTTCTTCCTGAGTAGAAAAACTAACATAAATGTGTGCCCTCACTGTAGAAATCAACAGGAAAGGGGGACTGAACTCAGCTGAAGAAACTTACTGCACAAGCTTATCTATAAGAAGAGTGAGCTGAGATGCTGGTTACTCCTTGGGTTTGGGCAGGTTTAGAAATGAAATCATCCAAGGATAGTAAAAGAATTAAGCTGGCTTGCCTTTATTTGAACAATAGCTGCAAGAAATCTATTTTGCCTCTGTCATTTGGACTAATCCTCTCATTGCCAAAATACAGGAGAGAACAGGCATTTGAAAAGGAAGGTCCATGCATCTTTACTGTGGATGCATGATTGTTTATAGCAGGGGTGGAGAACTCTTTTGCTACAAGCTCTGAGGGCTGCATAGAAGTTGGGGGTGAGGGCTTAAGGAGTGTGCTCAGGAAGAGGACCTGTGCCTTGGTGCATTCCCCTATCCTTGGGGGATGTATTGATGCTCTTGTCTCTGCAGCCTTAGCTTGATCTTAGTTTTTCAGTGTTTGGGGATACAATCCAGGGGCCAGATCTAGGAACTGGAAAGGGGTCACATAAACAACTAGCCACAAGTCATATTTGGGCCCTGGGCCTGAGGTTCCCCAATTCCCACTCTGGTTTATTGGGTATGTGTACCACAAACAAATCTCCAGAGCAGATGCTGAATCTGGAAAAGAAGGAAGTGTTTTCAATGAAATGGTGTTCCCATGTATATGGGTCTGGCTTTTGGAAAGATTTGTGGCTTTGCTACTATTCTTAATCAGCAGACTAGAAACATGGAAGTAACAACATGGCCATGTTGTTAGGGAAGCATGCCTTTACTAGACTATTTTCAGAGCCACAACAAGGCCACATTCCTCCACCCATTGACTTTAATAGTGGTGAATTGCAACCTTAGTGAAAAGCACTGCTGAAGCAGAGTAAGACCAACTGTTTGTCATGAGATGGCGCTACCCACAACACACAGAATATGCTACAGAGATATTTGGTTTTATGCTGCATCTTTCATGTTTTTCAAATCAGACTAGTAAAAACTGATTGACGCAAAACCTATTAAACATTCAATAAGGTGCTTTGACATAATAGAAAGAGATCTATGAAAACAGGTTACACAAGACATAATGAGGAAGGGCAAACTTGGTATGGAGCATTTTAAGGACAAATGAAGTGCTGCTTAACAAATATATGGCAAACAGCATGATCTTCTGGCATATTGGTTCCACAGTCAAAGGGACACTTGTTGCTTGGTTACAGCACCCTTGCCCACCGGTCCCCTGTCTGGACAAATGAAACTTCTTCCATTGTCTACAAATATTCTTGTCTCTAATGTGTCAGTGTCCCAGAACAGATCTCTCTGTGTACACAGTTTACTTCTGCATGTCTACTGCTGGATGCTGCATTTATTTCACAAGCTACTGGCTGTTCAGTTGCTAATCTCCAATCCTATCCCATGATGTTTGTAATGACTTGGGTCACCTGTTTGTTTATCAGCTCCACATAGATGTTAGATTTCAGCAGAACCCTCCATTGCAATGTTCTGTAACCATGTTGCTAGGATTTCTGTATGGTGGTTAACATAAGCTATACTGATGTGTAGCCAGTATTCCATGGGAGAGGGTCACAATTGATTAAATTGGCATAATATATAAAATGTTGACATGTTTGCAGTTCAGACATTTTTCATCTAAATTTTCCCCAACACTACAAAGCATAACTACGTACATAGTATAAAAGGAAACCTATTCATCTGGCAGCTTTTGACTGATGTGATGCCCCATAGAAAATAGAGTTTAATAAAACAAATTAGAAAACGCTAGCTGCTAGGGATTTGCTACATCATATATGCCTGTGGGGTTGGGGCAGTTTTAAAACGTTAGGGTTTTTCTGTGTGTCTTATGAAGGATCCTTTCGAAACAGCTTCCCAATCTGAATCAGTACAGGGTAAATTATTTGGCTTCTGTTATTCCACCCTTCCTAACTGTCTGACCCACAGAATGTACTTTCCACCATTAATTTAGACAGTACAGTATACGGCATTTGGCTATGCAAGCATGCAGATACTTGCAACCATTTTGGAAGGTGCCCAAGTTGTTTTGATAAGCAAGAAAATAATGCCAACACAGGTGATTAGCATGGATGAGTCCCATTCACTTCAATAGGATTCCAGTTGGAGCTAAGTGCTAGAGTCAGTGCTATTGGCTCAGAGGAGATTGCCCTTACATAGTATTTGCTAATGGTCCTTTTCTGATTCAAAACACTTCTAAAATCTGGTTAGAAATAGCTTTAGAGTAGCTAAAACAAAACACATACATTTTCTTATAATAAATGAGCTCCAAATTGGTCATGAGAAAAACAGTTACTATCCCAGTAGCCATTTCCCATAGCAATCATGGGGATGGGCCCAGAGCCACCACTGGAAATGAAGCAGATGATCTGCAAGATGGAATAACTGCATCATTTTACGACTGAATTGTTCAGTTATTCAGGCCGCAAATGTGATCTGCTTTAAGATGATCCCAATCTTTTACGTACATATTTCCCAGGTTCTAAATAATATTGTGGTGCTTGAAGGTTGCTCTCAATAAGCATTCATACGAGACATATGAAAAAGCTATTTTGTTGTTGCGGTATTGCCTTGTATTCAGGCTTTGAGACTGCAGCTAGTGCAGAATGCAGCGGCCTTTCTCCTTGTGGGGTCAGGCCGCCGTGAGCACCTTACATCAGTGCTCTGGGCTCTGCACTGGCTGCCGATAGTCTTCCAGGCCCGATTCAAGGTGTTGGTTTTGAACTATAAAGCCCTATACAGCCTTGGCCTGACTTACCTGCAGGATCACCTCACTTCCTGTGCCCTGGAGCGACCTCTGTGGTCTGGCAGGAACGCCCTTCTTGAGGACCCCCGTGTGGCTCAGGGGGCCACTATGGAGAGGGTGTTTTCTATGGCCGCACCTAAGCTGCAGAACTCCCATCCAAGGCCCAATTGGTCCCAGATCTCCCGTCCTTCTGCCATATATGTAAGGGCGTTTATAGACGATCCCGCTTGTAAGCGGGATCGCTAAACGCCGTGTTTCCTCGCCGCGGCGTCTCTCTGTGCCGTGTCTGATGTTCAGACACGGCGCAGAGTGCGAGTGCGCATGCGCGCCCTTCTGCGCATGCGCACTCGCCCGCGGAACCAGGAAGTGCGGCGTAAAGCCGGCACTTCGGGAATCTGCGTCGGAGGGGGCAGGATCGCCTGCCCCCTCCGACGCGGATTCAAAAGCAGCCCAGGCGTGTAGACGAGCGGCAAGAAAGGCGGCTGATCAAAGGATCAGCCGCCTTTTTTGTCTCGTCTATAAACGCCCTAAGACCTGGCTGTTCCACCTGACTTTTGGTGAGGAAGATGGGGTGGGTTAGGGTTGGGGGTGGTGGTTCTGTTTTCCTTCTCTTTTATTGTGTTTGTGTTTTTACGATGTGAGACACCTCAGGCTGCCTGGAGCAGGAGGGGTGGGATAGAAAACTGTTTAAATAAATAAACAAATATTCCAAGCTGAAAGTAGGCCTCTACTGTAAACAAGACATGTATTATCTCCATGCATTTGCAGACCAAGGCTCCCATCTTGCAAGGAGAACATGCAAGCAGAGCACTACATGAATTCTCTCGGACTTTAGTTTCCTTCAGTGGGAAATGAGGGCCATATGTGAGTTGCTCAAAGTTATTCAGGGCAAGGTGGTGGAGGTCCACCACTCCACTCCTTCTTTTGTGCTCTGATGTACTACAGACAGTAATCAGCAAACTGCTTTTTTCTTGTTGTTACTGGGTAAAAACAGATGTGATGGTGGCCTGTGTTGGCCTGCTGTGGCCTGAGACCCACCAACATGTCTGTTTATGACCCCACCAGATGTTGGCCTGGGACTGCCCAGGGGCGGGTAGGTGGCTAGCCCGGGCTGCAGTCTCGGAAAATCTCAGAGGTTGCAGACAGGGATTAGGGCCACCCACCGAGGACTAACACATGTGTTCAGCACCACCATACCCACCTCGGGGTAGGGACTGCCATGGCCAAGCACTATGGCTAGTTACCATGGCTGCCTGTCATGGCGGGAGGCAGGGTGCTGGGAGCAGGTCAGGGGTGACCGCCTGCATGTTTGTCACCAGATGGTGGGACGACTCTCTGGCCACGGGCATGTTTGTTCGGTGCCCCTCCCCGACCTGGCCCATGTTGGCTGTAGTTTCCTGCCCCAGGCCGGGTAGCTGCCATGCCACCTGTACATCTTTTTTTACGTACTGATGATGCCAGTGAACAATGTAAGCAAATGTGGCCTTGGAGAGTAGAGCTCCATGAGAAACAAAGGGGGGAAATCACAATGTTTGCTACAGGAAAAAGGAAAACAAGATGGAGGAGAAATGCACAAAGAAAGGAAGTGACTGATGTGGAACAAGGTTTGTGATTCTCCCCCATCCCCTCAAACAGTTACCCCCAAAGCCAGCAAAAATGAAAAGGGTTTTGGAGTGCTAAGATCCTGTTACAGTGCCCCTCCTATCCCACAGTGCTTCTCATTTTACATACAGACTCTGTATCTTAAGCTTCCAGGCAGCTGTGTGTTACTCACTGTGCCTCTGTAAGGTATGCCGCGGGAGCTGGTTTAGAGCTATTGAAAGGTACCAAGTGGGACACTGTAAAAAAGGAATAACACACTGACCCTAATTCACAATGATGGCTAGAAAGAGCCTTTGTCTCTTTCTTATTGGCAGGGAATGATGGTAGTGTGAGCGTGCCCAGAATGGGGCAGTTAGTTTTTATTCAGGAGTGTACACTAGATTGGGTTATTGATTTCTTTTTGACTTGTTGATAAAAATAAGCAGGAAACTGTTTTCACACTTGACCTCATGCATGTTCAGCAGTGAATTGTTTCCTAGCAGGGTCTCGTGCATCTGTTTTTAACCTTTAGATGCTGTTGCCTCCAAGCACTCAGCAAAGACACTTCGCACACTATTATCTCTTCTTAGCCATCAGATAATTGGACATTCCAAAATACAGGATCCTCAGCCACAAATTATTAAATCAATGATGCACTTTTCTCAAACAGACCATTATCAAGTTTCACACTTGGCTTTGCCTGCTTTTCTACTGAAATTTCAGAGGGAGCAAAAGTTTTACATTATAGCTCCTCTCGTGCTATTTTATTTTCCCATCTACTGTCACTAAATGAGGGCATTGATCCTCTAAACAAAAATTGAAAGGGGGAAGCAAATGATTCATTACATCATGCATCACTAATCCCAAAGTCTCCTTTTATTGGTAAGGGATTTAGCAGTTTTAAAACAGAAGACTTGAAAACAATGGCAATCACTAGACACCTCTCTCCACTCACTGATTCCACGCTTAAAATTACATAGACTCTGAGAAAAGATAATGCCTTTGTTTTAACTTTCAGATTTAATTGTTCCAACCATGTCTTTTCTTGTTGCTACCCTTTTCTCTCTTACCCATTGTGTGGGTAATGGAACTGTTTGAATAATAGAAATATATAATTGCTAAGTAGTGGTTGTCAATGCATGGCAAGTTCACACCATCTTACTGTTATTTGTTGAGTCCTATTGTTCATAGCTTTTTTCATAGACAAATGGATGACATGGTATTTGTGAAAATCTGTCAATCTCAGGTGGTGTTATGCATTTTAACAGAAATAAATTCTTAAAATTAATAAAGTTATTGTGCTGCTAGTCTTCTGTTCAGAAAGCTCAGTCATCCAATCAATGCTGAAAAAAGTAACTTCTGAAATAGGCAACCCACCACAGATTTCATGGCAAATATCAAATGGTCCATCTTTTAAGTCAGGGGTGAGGAATCTTTTCTCTCCTGTGGGCCATTTTGAAAACTAGTCCAAGCTTCACAGGCTGCATTGCAGTTGCTGGCAGAGGTGCTTAAGGGGTGTACTTGGGATGGGGGAAGGAAGAGAACTAATGCCATGGGTCCATCCCCTATCCATGCCTAGGATGCCCTCATCCTTGCTCCTTACCCTGGGTTCACTCTTTCACTGCTTGAGAGCTGGGATCAGATCCATGGGCCAGATTCAGAAATCAGAAAGGAGCCTCATAAAAAACAGCTGTGGGCCAGATTTGACTCCCAGAGTCAGACTGGAGGTTCCTCACCCATTTTGAGTTAATATTGACCTTGTGGCCTTATGGAACACCTTGCTGACTGAGGCCTTGCTGCCTATTTCAGAAGTTATTTTTTCCAGCATTGATTGGATGACTGAGATGTCTGAACAGAAGACTAGCAGCACAATAACTTTATGAACTTTAAGAATTTATCTCTGTTAAAATGCATAACACCACCTGAGATTTACAGTTGCTGACTGAGGCCATCGACAGAACGGCTCCCAGGCAACTGCTTCCCAGGCATCAACACTGCAGGGCCCCATGGATTATGGAGGATCTCCAGCAGCTGAAGCAGGAAGGGAGGTGGTTAGAGCAACGGTGGCATCATACTCATACTGAAGAGGATAGATTGAGACTGCGCTTGTGGCATTAGTCAACGACCTCCATCACGAGTTGAACCAGTGTTGGTCAGCTCTGCTGATTTTGTTAGATCTGTCTGCTGCTTTCAATACCATTGACCACGAGGTGTTGGTGACGCGTTTGCAGGACCATGCTGGGATAGGCAGTATTGTTCTTGAATGGTTCCGCTCTTTCCTGGCCGGAAGAACTCAGCAAGTGGCGCTGGGACGATTTTTCATCTCCCTGTGACCTCACGTGTGGGTGCCGCAAGGTTCCATTCTTTCCCCCTCCTGTTCAATGTGTACATGCAGCCATTGGAAGAGGTTGGGAGATAGTATGGGGTTCGGTGGCATCAGTATGCTGATGACACCCAGCTCTACCTCTCGGTTTCATGTGACTCAGACCCAGCCGTCTCGGTGCTTACTTGGTGTTTTGTAGCTGCGGGGGATTGGATGCGGGCAAGCCATCTAAAGTTGAATCCTGACAAGATGGAGGTGATGCTGGGGGGCGGGACTGAGGTCTGGGTGTGGGAGAGGTCCCCATTATTGATGGGGTCTGCCCATCCTTTGTTTCTCAAGTTCGGAGTCTGGGGGTGGTCCTCAATTCACGGCTCCGCCTGGATGCTCAAGTGGCAGCCGTAGCGAGGGGTGCATTTTGCCAGTTACATCTTGTGCGACAACTTTGGCTGTATGACTCAGGCTCTGACCTTGCCACCATTATCCATGCCTTCATCACCTTGAGATTGGACTCCTGCAATGTATTCTACATGGGGCTACCTTTGGTGACGGTCCAGAGACTGCAGCTGGTGCACAATGCAGGAGCTCATCTCCTCATGGGAACAGGTCACCATGAGCATATTACACTGGTGCTCCGTTCATTGCACTGGCTGCCTATAGTCTTCTGGACCCAATTTGGGTATGCCGTGCAGCATCAGCCTCGCACCGGGGGCCAGGGAGGTAGTGGGGGATGTAACAACTATACCCTTGTCCTGGACAGATCATTACCTCCTTATGACCGGTCTCTTAGTACGTCACCCCCAGAAGGGGAAGGTACCAGTTAGGATGGTCTGCCCTCGGAGGCTGATGGAATCTCAACGGTTCCAGGAGGCCCTGGGGGAGTTAACCCTGGACTCTACCAGCTGCTCTGTGGATGAACTCGTCCAGGCTTGGAAATCTTGCTTGAGGAGGCCATTGACATGGTGGCTCTGAGACATCCCCTGCCCCTGTCTCAACATCATAGGGCCCCTTGGTTTACTGAGGGGCTGCGAGGTATGAAGCAGAAAGGCAGGCGACTAGAGCGATGCTGGTGTCAGACTCGCTCTGAATCCGACCGACTTCTCCGCAGGGCCCATTTGCGGTCCTACGTTCAGGCTGTGAGGGTGGCAAAGAAAGAATTCTTTGCCACCTTCATAGCGTCTGCAAAGTCACGTTCAGTGGAGCTGTAAATTAGATCCTTGCCCATCCTGGTTGGTGAAAGCCTCCAGGGAGATACTGGAGTCGGTGCTGGCAGGGATTGTCAATGCGTCTCTTCGGCAGGGGAGTTTGCCCCCCTGTCTCAAGGAGGCGGTGGTGCGCCCCCTGTTGAAGAAGCCATCTTTGGATGTGGACGCACTCACCAGTTACCGACCTGTCTCTAACCTTCCCTTTTTAGGGAAGGTTATTGAATGGGCAGTGGCCTTGCAGCTCCAGGCTCACCTGGACAGCATCGGTTTTCTCGACCCTTTTCAATCAGGGTTTCAGCCTGGCCATGGTACGGAGACGGCGTTGGTGGCCTTGGTAGATGATCTCCGCCAGGAGATAGACGCAGGACGTTCGACATTACTGGTCCTAGTAGATCTCTCGGCCGCGTTTGATACAGTGGACCATGGGCTGCTGTTGAGATGGTTGTGTGACCTGGGGGGTCTGGATGGGACCACCCTTGGTTGGTTCCAGTCATTCCTCTTGGGGAGGACCCAGCGGGTTGTCTTGGGAGCAGAAACATCTAGCCCCTGGGTCTTGGACTGTGGCATTCCGGAAGGTTCCATTTTGTCTCCTTTATTATTTATATAATAAATAATTATTATTATTATTATTTAATGTATATATGCAGCCCTTGGGGGAGATCGTGAGAGGGTTTGGTGTGCGTTGCCACCAATACACTGATGATACCCAGCTTTACCTCTCTTTTGCAACTGACCCAGGCCGTGCCATCTCCATGCTATCTCAGTGTTTGGAGGCCGTGGTGAGTTGGCTATGGCAGAGCAGACTGAGGATCAATCCCAATAAGATGGAGGTGGTAGGCCGGACGGGAGAGGTGGTGCCTCCTCTTGTGGAGGGGGTGCGCCCCTCCATGGCTCAACAAGTTTAGAGTCGGGGGGTATTATTGGACGTGGGTCTCCATCAAGATCAGCAAGTGGATGTGGTTGCAATGGGGAGGGCGTTCTCGATGGCCGCACCGAGGTAGAGGTTTATTTGTCCCTGGAATTTTCCTCCTTCCAACAACAGCGTAAGACCTGGCTGTTCTGCCAGGCATTTGGTGAGGGAGAGAGAGTAGGTGGCGGGTGTCGGTAAGGAAGTGGGGTGAGAGAATTTGCACTATATGGGATACCTATTTGTGTGTTAGGAGTATTTTTTATATCAGGTTGTGTTTGTACTATATTTTTATTGTATTTTATATATTTCTTGGATTGTAAGCTGCCTCGAGTCTCCGTTAGGTGGGAGGGGGGGGGGTATAAACTTTATATAAATAAATAAATAAAATAAATATATATTTCCTTGACTCAGGCCACTTGCCCACATTACAAAGATACAGTGGAGGAACTCATGGCGGAATCCCAGCAGCCAAACTAATGAGTAGCTCTGAATGTGTATGCGGGGGTTAAAGCATCATCAGGCGCGTCCCATGATTATTTCTCTAACAGATGACAGGGCTGGATTTTGAGCCCTGTCATCTATCAGAGAAACTGCCGCGGGATGCGCCTGATGACGCGTAATCCCCTCACACCCACATTCAGAGCTACTCATGAGTTTGGCTGCTGGGAGTGGACAATGTCCACTTAATGTGGACAAGTGGCTTCAAACATATCTTCATAAACTATCCAGGATATCTGCAAATAATAAACACATTCTTAGGAATCCAATGATTTGCAAAGAGATAAACAGGCTAACCAGGCAATAGATATTCACCATTAATCAGCTGACCAGCTATGATTAATGTTTGTCATTTCATCTCTGCTCTTCCCTATTTTGAAATAGAACAAAACCTTCAGCAATGGATGGGAGATGAAGAGATGTATTCTCCTGCCACTGATGATGTTTAAATGGACTATACACCTTCTTTGTTAATCCTTTTCTGCCTGGATTGATGTTTGGACTCCTTTATTACTTCATCCCAAATGATCCTGTCACTGATAGATTGTTAATAAAGGAACTGTGGGTTTCTTAGAGCAGCTGGGAAAGATATTGTCTGTAAGGCATGTAAGTAATTCAGTGAGTTCCAATTGGATTTCTAGTAGTGTCATATTTCAATAAACAACAGGACATTCCTTAAACATAAAATAACAACTGAATTGTCACAATATGGTTGTTATCTCAGTAGGCATCACTTTTGTCACTGGACCAGAAGATAAAGGTTGAAATATTAAGGGACACCGAGACAGACATGCTTCATCTGTCAACATCCCGGCATGGTATCAGCAATGCAGTTCTCTGGAGCAGCATTAAACCGAAGTCCCAAGATTATTAACCCATCCTTTTGCTTTAGTCCACTCTGTCCTCTTCCACCACCAATGAAATGGGACTAATGCCACAATGGAGTTTTTTTCCAAAGGTGTGTGTTCAGACTATTGCATGAAAGCTGCACACACAAGCTATGGACTCCATCCTGTTAGGATAGGTGCTTTTTAATGGATAGATTACAAGTTTAATTAAGTAAAAATAAAAATGTTTTATATCCTCTTCAGCAGCCTTTGCATCGGGTATCTCCTTCAGGTTACTAATCTGTAAGAAAGAAAGCTGCCCCAGCTAGTATCAGGAGAATACACTTTACTCTGATGATATTTACAGCATGTTTAATAAAAAAAAGAGCTTATGGTTTTGCTGCTGCTCAATTCTGCATTATATCATTTATTCAGCTCCAGAGTGATGCCATACTATACAACCTACAGGGCATCCAGTGGAATAAGAACTGGCCTGGCTTACGATGTCATCCTCTTCCTTTCTCTTTCTAAGAAGAATATGGGGACTCAGTCTAAGCAAGGCTGTCTCGACCTTTTTTTCTCTGAAATTAAATCTGGAGTAACCTATTGAGGTCATCTAGTCCGGCCTTTAAAGTGCACATTTATTCCTTACCAATTAAGTCAGACACTCCTAACTGTGGGTCGGGACTACAAGTGGAGTCACACCATTTTTCATGTTTAGATGGGTTGTCTTTAGGCGCAAAGACTCCAGAGGTTATAAAAGTAAGAGAACATTATTAAAGAACCAACACTCATAACTGTGGGGAGTAACCATAAGAAGGACTTCTAGCTGGAGCCCTTCTCCTCCAGTCCTGACTCCACCCCCTGATGTGACCTCTCATCTTAGGGAAGGAGATGCTGACTCCCCAGCCCTTAAAGTTACAGTAGCGTACCTTAAGCTACAACTATAATCCTTACACCATCAGCAGATGGGATCAGGATCCCAACTGATATTTCATACCTTTTGCATGATGTTGATGTCTGGGCTCGCGGGATTTTATTTAAGAGGGGCACACATACAAAGGTTTGGCAGTGACTGACTTAAAGATATACAATGACTGGGTCAGGAGAAGTCACACCCATGATTTTTTTGCTGTAAGTAGATCAGGAATGGAGGTTTCCCACTGATCTCTTCTGGTAAGCCTGTCCTCAGCAGGAGAAGCTGAGCATATAGACTGAACAGCTGATCACCAGAGGTTGTAAAGTGTTCAGCTACAGTAGTTGTTAAGTTCGGATGAATATGGGTGAGCATTTGTTTGCTTACGGCTACAAAGCCTCCCCTACCGTGACCCTGGCAATGTGTGTTGCCTGCCACCCCAGGTTTTTTTTTATTCTTGATTTTAGAGATTTCTACCTAGATACAGATATGTTATTTCTGAGACGGTCCTCTCTGCATTTTTACAATTCATCCCACCTAAAGAAGAGGCTTTCTATAAAAGGTTGGCTGATTTGTAATGTTTCAAGAGTGAAGAGGAGAGAGGAAATTAAACTCGACAGAAGCGTAATATGAATGTTGGGTTTTCCGCTGTTCAAGAATGTTAAAACGCAAAATGTTATTTGAAAAGGTCAACTTACTAGAAGCCATCAATTTTAATAAGACATTCATCATAGCACTTGAAGAAAGAGCGCCGGTATGTGGCAAGTTGTTAACAAAGGATCTAAGATGTTCATGGTGCAAGGGCTCCTAGTGTCTTTAATACCATTGAAATTTTTTAGAAATTTTACTTTTGTAGAGTCTGCTGTATATAAATTTGGGGTACAATCCTGCAGTGGGGTAGCACAGGCACTATCAGTTAATGTGGGCACAAATCCCATGAGATGAATGGGACTCACGGTTATGCTAATTGCTAGCACACACTTTCCCACTAGAGGATTGCACTATTGATAGAAATGCATAGGAGGATGAATATGTGGGAAGGCAGGTATCACTTGGATTCTCAATAACTTAAACAAAACAGCTGAGGGAAGTTTGGGCCAGATTGGCAAAGCTGTGCTTTCACAATTATTCATGCACATTTGGTTACATTCTTCAGTGTGCCAATATCTAGTTTACACACCCAACCTGTAGTGTATTGTCCATACACATGGTTAGACACCTGCAGTAGACTCTGTGTGTACAGTGCCTTGCACAGTGGAATCGTGATCCTGAATCTACTGTACTTGAGCAATCTTGAAACAACTTGGGTACTCAATTTCCAATGAAGTCAGTGGGATTTACAAACTTCTACGTGATTTCAGTAGATGCTACCATAATAGAAATGACAGTGGTAAAAAACTGACTGGGCAGGTGTGCATGCAAATCCCTGACTAGTGTGAGTGTGTCTTATATTGTCCTGCCTAAGTGTGAAATAGTGTGTGCCTAACTGTTCCTGTACTTAAAGTCAAATAATTGTGAATTGTCTTGTTTTCTGTGTGCAGGGAACCCTTCAAAAAGGTAAAGAACATTAGGAACCTAGTTTGTGACATAACATACACTGAAACAGATATTAGAATTGGAAATCTGTGGCCTTAGTAGCCATAACTGCATAAAAAAACTTTGCAGAAACAAAGGCATCAGTTTCTCCACTAAGTTAACAGCTGTTTAATGCTACTAACCAGGCAATCTTTATCTATAAATCTCAAACTTGGTGTGTAGCAGGGAGCAGTCCTGTGGGGCTGCTGCCCCTTTAAGAAGGGGTCTGAGGGGGTCTGCCAGAAGGCTGAGCATGCCCTGGGCATGGCAGAGACAGCACCCTAGCTGGGGAACAGCCTGTGGGGTAAACAGGCTGAGAAACCCTGGGACAGAGTGGGCAGCTTAGTGGCCCTTTAAGGCTGAGGAAAGGAAGCCTGGTCATGCCCACTCTGCCTGTACATAAGAAGAGCAAGGCAGAGAGGAAGGGAGTCTCTGCCTGGGAGCTGAAGGGACCACATCTTCTTGAGAAAGCCTAGTCACTCTATGTTCTCCAGGGTAATGAAGGCTGGAGAACCAGAGGAGCCCAGGCACGAGGGAGAGGCTGTGCCCAGGAGGGAGTGTCTTGCCTGTGGAAGGCTTAGCCAGAGCCTGGGGCTTGGAGGCCTGGCTAGATGGACCAGGGGGGTTGATATTGTGGTGCTCCTGTGCTTGAGAAAGTTGGACCTGGGCCTACAGGGTGGAGGCGACTGAACCAGCAGCCACAGGTATACTGGACACGGGTTGTATCTAATAAAGGACTGTGGACTAATACCCTTGGGACTGTGTGGTGTGTCCTGAGAGGGTGCCCCCTTCCTTGAAGAGGGGGATTCAGCTGAGGCTTGACACTGAAACAGCATAGCAGATTGGTGAGCTAATTCCCCAGAGTGCGACCCCCAGCGGCCCTGTGTGGCCCTGGGAGACCCCCTGCTACATGGTTACTTTCCATTAAAAGAACTTTGGCCTTTGTTAACCCATTTGGCTTTGCATGCCCTATGCTGCATACATGGTAGCAAGCAGATTGATCAGGTTAGGAATGATGGAATTCTCCAAGAAACCCAAACAGAACCATCAGTACATATGGTATCTGACCCCGTATGTTTCACATATGACAAATGCAAGAATTCTTACCCTTAAAAATGTCAAAGCCATGATAATCTTCTGCATGCTATATAGCTGGATGTAAATATCAGGTTCGTTTGAAGAAATGACTATTTCATTAGTCAACTTTTATCGCAAGAATATTGAAGCAAATCCCAGACTGTATAATCTAACACAGAAAGAAAATGAATGATCAAACAAAGGATGGAAAATGTAATCGGTGGCTATCATTATGGTTCAATAGAAAATAGGTCCCAAGAAATGAACTGGATATAATGTTTGATAAGATTACAAATTTGGTTTTATAAGAACTCTGTAAATACATCCATATACTTGGGACAAAATTCACCAGTGTCATGCAGACAATTCATGCCTGGCAGGACCTCGTGGACTTTGAGACCATGTCTGCTGGGTCTCCAAGTGCTAGCCCATTCCACTCTGCAACTGCAGGCCTCTGACTGCTGGCCTTCCTATGAATGTTTCTGGATGGGATTCTGGAATGAACTGTTTTTAGCAGCCCATACCACATCTCCAGCTGGTTCGCCTCAGTATTTAAATCTATCCTGCAGAAACGGAAAAGTGGGTAGAACAATGTTCTAGCATTGCCTCCCTCCCTCTAGCCATTTTCCTTCTGTCATAAGAACATAAGAAATGCCATACTGAGTCAGACCAATGGTTCATCAAGCCCAGCATCCTGTCTCCAACTGGCCAATTCTAGTCACATGAGAGAAGTACCAGCAGTCACAATCCATTCCCTGCTAATCACTCCCTGCTCCTGACAGTAAGAAGTTTCCATCTCGTAATCTACTTGGCTAATAGTCATTAATGGACCTATTCTCCAAGAACTTACCCAGTCCTTTTTAAAATCTAGCCATACTACTGGCCCTGACAACCTTCTCTAGCAACAAATTCCATAATTTAACTCTGCGTTGAGTGAAAAAATACTTCCTTTTATTTGTTTAAAATCTGTCACCAGTTAGTTTCATGGAGTGTCTCCTAGTTCTAGTGCTACTTGAGAGGGTAAGTAAATGTTCCTTATCTACTTGTTCCACTCCACTCAAGATCTTATAAACCTCTATCATATCCCCTCTCAGTCTTCTCTTCTCCAAGCTGAAGAGCCCTAACCTATCAAGCCTCCCTTCATACAGAAACCGTTCCAAACCCTTGATCATTTTTGTTGCCCTTCTCTGCAGCACCTTTTCAAGTTCTACTATATCCGTTTTTGGAGATGGGGTGATCAGAATTGCACACAGTACTCAAGATGCGGTCACACCATCAATTTATATAGGGACACTATGATATTTTCAGTTTTATTCTCTAACCCTTTCTGAATACTTCCTAACATTCTGCTTGCTTTTTTGACAGCCGCCACACGTTGAGCTGAGGATTTCAATGTATTGTCCCCAATTACTCCAAGGTCCTTTTCCTGAGTGGTTACTCCTAATTTATTTATTTATTTATTTAATAAATTTATACCCCACCCCTCCTGCAGAGCAGCCCGGGGCGGCTTCCAACAATTAAAATACAATAAAAACAATTTAAAACATTTCATAATACAATTCCAATATTAAAACAGGGCTAAATATCATAAAAATATATCACAAATCAGGTGGGGGAGCTAAAACCCCTCACCCTCCCCCCCACCCTCCCCAAAGGCCTGGGCAAACAGCCAGGTTTTACAACTCCGCCGGAATGTCAACAGGCTAGGAGCCAGGCGAGCTTCCTCCGGAAGGGAGTTCCAAAGGTACGACCCGGCCACTGAGAATGCCCTCTCCAGTGTGGCCCCCCGCTTAACATGGGGGACCTCCAAGAAGGCACCCCCGGCAGACCGAAGGAGCCGCTCTGGGGCGCGGAGGGCGAGGCGGTCCCTGAGGTATGAGGGGCCCAGACCGTGAAGGGCTTTATAGATCAACAACAAAACCTTGAACCTGGCTCGGCACGCTATCGGCAGCCAGTGCAGAGCTCGGAGCACCGGTATAATATGCTCCCGACGGCCCGTCCCCATAAGGAGATGAGCCGCCGCATTCTGCACTAGCTGCAGGCTCCAACATTGGGGCCGACCCCCAATGAAGCCAGAATTGGGGCCAACCCCATGCCCTGCTGATCCTGTGCAGATCCATGCACACACGGACCCACGCACAAACCGCACAGATTCCCATAGTACTGCAGAAACTGCGCACATGCTCTCAGGATCTGCAGGGCATGGGATCACAGACATCATGTACACAGTCTGGATTATTATTCCCTATGTGCATCACTTTGTACTTGTCCACATTAAATTTCATCTGCCATTTAGATGTCCAATCACCTAGTTTCACAAGATCCTCTTGCAATTCTTCACAGCCTGCTTGTGTTTTAACTACCTTGAATAACTTTGTGTCAACTGCAGATTTGATCACCTCACTCTTTACTCCTTTTTCCAGATCATTGATGAAGATATTAAACACCACCAGTTCCAGTACAGAGCCCTGCAGCACTCCCACTATTCTCTCCATTGTGAACACTGACCATTTAGTCCTACCCTTTGTTTCTTAGCCTTTAACCAGTTACCAATTCATGACAGGACACTGCCTCTTATCCCATGACTACTTAGTTTCCTCAAGAGTCTCTCATGAGGAACTTTATCAAATGCCTTATCAAATGCCTGAAAATCCAGATACACTATATCAACTGTCTGACTCACCCTTATCCACATGCTTATTTACTCCCTCAAAAAACTCCAATAGATTAGTAAGGCATGACTTCCCTTTGCTAAATCTATGTTGACTTTTTCCCACTGTGCCATGTTTATCATCATCACCATAAATTTATTTGTTTAGCACTTTCCGTAACAGAAATAAGTCTAGATAAGATGTAAGTACAAATACCAGAAATACAAATACTGGAACAAAAATAAGATAAGATAAAGTACAAGCAGAATATAGCTAAAACTCAATTAATAACCGAATTGGGTGGGGGGGGTGTACAAATTTATTTATTTATTTATTTAAATTTTCCACCATTGAGCTTTTTTTCCCAGCTGCAGCACTGGCTGGTAATTAACTGAGAATGACTGTTCAGCAAATATCTAGTATAAAAAACTGGACCTCTCCCTGGCTTATCCTTTAGGAGCGTAGTATAAATTTCCTTCAAAGCTCCGTATAAAAGAGGCAATCTAGAAGCACATGCATAACTGTTTCAGCCATAGCTAAGCCACATGGGCATAATCTTTCCCTATAAGGTACTCCTTTATATTGACCTTCGAATAAAGCAGAGGGCAAACAATTAAATTGGGCTTGTAGGAATGTCTTCCATAGAAACAATGGCAATAACATACAGAAATAAAAAGCTGGAGCAGGTGTTGAATTACTAATTGATTTATACAATGCAACTGAAGCAGACAGATCCAGCAAACCATTTTCTTCTTCTTCAGAGATATCTAGGAGTCGTCGTTTGATCAATTTTTTGGCTGCTAGAAAACCTATATTAGCATAGATTGCAGTTTCCCCTGTATTTTAGAACACCACAAACTGGGTTCATCACTTGATATAATTTCACAGGCTATCGGCGATGCGAGTGAAAATTTAAGGCGTAACCAGTCATTTATAGCCCTAATCCAGACTCTGGTTGAGACCGGAGTAATACCCACTTCAATTCTTAGAATAACATTAGCAACACATCTAGGAACAAACAACACTGACCGTAAGAATTTAGCTTGAACTTTCTCCAGGTCTGACAGTTTCCCGAGGGCCCATATAAAGACACAATATAACAGTGCCATGTTTATCAATATGCCCAGTAATTCCGTTCTTCCAATCGTCTCCACCAGTTTTCCCAGCACTTCTCAATCTTCTGACCCCTTTTCAGACTGACTTCCTGGATGTGACCTGAACTCAGCCCTTTTGGGCTGGCTCCCTGATTGGGCTTACTCCTAGCTTTGACCCTTTTGCCTGAATCTTGATGTTACACCCTAGTTTCCCCACAGGTCTTGTTGTTAGATCCTGCCAGGACCCAATCCTAGATCCTATATTTATACTACTAGTATGTATCAACTTGCTTCCAAGGGAAATCATGAAGAAGAAGACTTAAAATAGGATTTAAATGAGGGAGTAGCTTAGTAGACCAGAAACGGAAGATTCTCCCAGTCATAGGAGGATGTCATGGGAAAAGATGTGTGTGTAATAGCGGAAAGATATATAAAAGGAGGAATAGCATTACATTTGTGTAGTTAAGAACCAGAAGTTCCAAAATGATGCAGAAGGGAAGGGTACAGCAGTAGGAATTTAAGAGGGAATGACACTTAAAGGATGAAATAAGAATCAGGTGATTAAAACAATGCAATTGCTCACCTTCCTTTAGTTTGTTGTTTTGCTCAAAAGCCTTCATGATAAAGATCACTTTTGAACAAAGATGGCATCCTTATGTCCTAAATGCAAGCAGACTCAAATAATGTTTCATAGCCATGGTTCATGTTTTTAAATGATTACATCATCTTTTCAGAGAGAGGTATTATGGCCATTTCATTCTTTATGTGTTGTATTTAAGGACCTTGTTTTATAGAGGTTGAATGTGGAATCCCTGCAGTCTTAATGAACAAAATTCACTCTCAAAATTACATATTATTGCCATAATCTACCTGTCATTTTCTTGTCTATTTTTGTATGTTTAGTCACTGTTTTCTCTTTCTAATCCCCAGGATGTGACATTTTTCATACTCCTTTTTTTCTTTTCTATATATGGCTAAGGAAAAACATCAACTTTCCCTCCAGCTAATGGGCAGCAAAGACAGCAAGACACAGCAAGACTGTTATTGTGAGAAATGGCAATTCTGGTATCTCCTGTAAATTGTATTTTATTTTTCACATCATCTAGGTTTAAAAAACAAATTTCATCAAGAAATTTGAAACAAGGCTAAAATGGAGATTAACAGTACATAGCATTTTATGCAGCACCCTCTTTTCAATTTTTTTTAACATTACCTAGAAAATGTACTTTAGCATTTATTCTGCTCCATTCTTTTGAGTTTTAGCCCCTGTGTGACATACATATCACCATCGTTTCCTGAAACCTCATTACTTCCCTGCTGAAAATAAAGGACTCTAGCTCGGGATATGTCCCAAAACCACAAGAGGAATCTGTGTTACTGAGAGAAAGGAGGAGAAAGAGATTGTATTAGTTCTGTTACATTTGGTTGAAGTAGGAGCTGGAGAAATATTTCTTGCTTATTAAGACTGCTGATGCTAAGTGTTCCCCCACTAAGGGAAAAAAACATGAACCATGGCTATGAAACATTATTTGGGTCTGCTTGCATTTAAGATGCTAAGTTTTCCCCCATTTTAAAGAACCACTTTTGATGTTGTTCACTTAAACAGATTACCCTGTCTCTACGCAAATAATGTATTCATGAGCACAAGTATTTACCTACAGATAATTGGTTACTGTGCTTCTCGGGTAAAAATCACAGGCAAAATTGCAGTAAAGTAAAAGTTTACACTTATTCGCTACACCATCATTCAGAGATTATGTGAGATTTAAGGGATGACTGGCCTTGTGGTTGCCTGCTGCACCAGGAAAATTTCAATTCAAAAGCAAGAATAGATCAGAAGTTTAATAACTCTATTGTTCAGTCAAGAAGTTGTGAATGTCAGTGCTGGTTCATTGAGAGATTAATTCTTCCATGACCCCGCAATGGATCAACATATGCCTAATTCCTTATCACTAATAACCAGTTCTTTGCAGTGATGATTAATGGGCAGTGACTCGCCATCCAAGAATATCGCCCTACTGTTTCATTTGCTTGAAGAAACCATACAGTAAAAAAGGCATCTCTTCCCATGTCCGATGGAAATACTGCATTTACACCTGAACTTATTATGAGATTCATTAAAAGGCATGATAGTGACAGCTAAGACTGTTTAGTCTATCTTATCGTCAAGTGGCATGAAGGTGATTTAATGGAGACAATGCAATCGCTCAAGATTTTGTTGAGTCTAGGAGCAGAGCCAGAATGTAATGTGCTCTAGTGATTTAAGCCAGGGAGGGAGCCCTTGTGGACTGATAGCCATTGGCATAAGTAGATCAGCTCTAAGGCTGCTCTAATTGTATGTCTCAAGGCTGAGACTAGTGGATAGGTTTGAAAAGCAAAATTGTATTTAGACAACTGGGCACCCTTGACTTTTAATGAGAGTTAGCATCCTAAGTGTCACTCCTGCTTTTGAAAGTTGACCCCTTGAGTTAAGCCATAATGCTTTCACTCATTCTTCACCCTCATACATTGTTCACTCATGCTTCTCCTTAGACCATCTCATCCTCCAGGATCCCCTACCTCCCCTTTAGTCTTTCTTTCTTTCTTTCTTTTTCTTAATTTCCTAGTTTCTTGAGCTTTTTTATCTTCCTTTTATTCTTTCAACTTTGAGCTTAGTGGTTTGTGTAAAGGACACTCCAGCCTCTGTCAGGCTCATTCAGTGTTATGAGAAAATTTGATAACATTATTTGGTACTTTTGAAAAATGTATTAACATATATTAACATGCATTAGCTTGAATAAAAAGCAACAATTCATTTGCTGCTTTGTTCTTTCAGATACAATCCAATGGTCTGCAACAGTTTTTGAAACTCTTGTAGCAAAGCCATAATACCAAAGTCACACAGCAGTGGCCAAATTAGATGCATGTTCATATTTTTGCATAAAATACATATGCAAGGAGACAGAACACATCTTGCAATTGAAAACTCATAATTTGATGTGCTGTTCTAATAATTCCTTGGGGAATTCAAAGATTATAAAATATATGTTTCAAAAAACATGCAGTGAAAATATGGAAAGCAAGGCAGCCATACAAAAGACTGAAATAGTAATCTGGAAACTGCTCCAAATAAGAAGCTGAATATTTATTTGTTGCTTTTTGTATTAGCTATTACAGAAAAGGAAACATTTACCCCACTTGATTCCAAATACCTGTAGGAGAACTCCCTGCAGGATATGGATCCTGAGAGGGCAAGATAAATGGCTGGAATGTATAGTTCTGGGAGGAGGAGGAGGCATAAAGATGAGCCTCTGCAGCCATCACAACTGCTGGCCAGCTAAGAGGCAGGAGCCCTCCACATGCCCCACAATGGTGACAGTGAGTGGGTCCCTTATTGCGCTCCCCCTTAAAGAATGGGGCAAGGCATGTGCGGGGCAAAACCCCCTTGCAGCAAAGTGCCCCGAGGTGGGAAGCATTGGCCGCAGCAGCGGGAAAAGGAGGAACCCCGCAAGGGTTGCTGAGACAACCCTCACTGCATGATGTGAAAGAAGTAGTGTTGAGTGAAACTGCAACCCAAAAGGGGTGGAGTTTGGAGCCCAGCATCTGGTCCTGCCCCAGTTTCAGGCAGGAGCTCCAGCAAGCAGCAGCTCCCAAGCGAGGCTGGCAATGTGGCAAGCTGCTTGGGACTGCGGCATCCAGGACACCGGTGGGTGCCCAGAATTTAGCGGGGGTGCTGATCAGATCTTCTTCGGCTATCCACTGTAGGGTTCCTGCTTGCTGCAGTGGCTCTACACTGCCAGTTGCATGCCCAGGTAGGGTCTGAATCCCCTCTGCTCCCCCCACCTGAGAATGAGGGAAATGATAAAGTAAAGGCCTGGGGAATGATACCAGCAGGCCCTTAGGCCTGCTGATCCGGTCCTGAGGCCCAGCTGGGCCCTGTGGGGGGGCTGACCTGTCCCCAGATCGTCTCCCCCTCCCCCCCTCCCCATGGTGAAGGGGATGTCTCTGGAAGGAGGGGAGAGGGCAGTAGGCCTACTGTTCCACAGGATGGACAGGTGGGCTGTGGGGCCCTGATGGGGGAGGTGGCGGCTGCCCTAGGCCACATTTGATTCAGTTGTTGCAGGGTTTAAACAGCATGGCCATAGAGCCTAGTTGGCGAGGGTGACATGAAGTCAGTCCCCCCTACTGCTGGTACACCCAGGCAGTTTGGTTTACCATTTTTTTCCCATTTTCAGGGCAGTTACTATTATGATGATGCCATGCCCATGGGCTGCTCGATCTCCTTGGCATGTGGTGGTTTAGTTCCCTTGTTGGTTGGGTGGTTTGGCAGCATGCCCACACAGGCTGGGTCACCAAGGGCCTGGATGCTTCTGGGTTATTTGCCACACTGGTACAGGCCTATGTAGTCTAGTGGTTAAAGTATTGAGATAGGATCTGGAAGACCAGAGTTCAAGCCTACCTTAACCCTGAAGGAGCGTCTCATCTGTAAAATGGGAATAAGATTAATATTTTGATGAATATAATGAACTGAGGGAGACCTTCCAGTGTGTAGCAGCTAGCCTCGGGACCCCCCACTTGCCCCCTGGAGGACTGGCGGCCCGTCCGCTGGAGTGACCTGATGGGGGATTGAACTGGATGCAGTGATGGACATGTCCCACCTCCTCACTGATAGACCGGGGGCCCTCTGTGCCGAGATCTAGGCTTGCCTTACTGCCAAGAGGGTTACTGCCCAGCAGTTGCGGTCCTCATGTAGGAGCCTTGGTTTTGCGTACAAAGCCAGTGCCACTGGGAGGACCTTTCTTTGTCCCGGCGGTGGGGGAAGCTGGCGGGCGACCCCCAGTCTTTCTGTTGCATCGGAGTATCCAAGATGTAAGGAATGGCCAGTGATCTGGGGTTTTTTTCAAGCTATTTTAGCAGGGCTGGCTTTGGGGAAGGACCGTCTCCTGCTATAAGGGAACTACAGACCCATTCAGAGGTGACTGGCACTTTTGGGTTGGGGTATGCTTTAGAATCAGGCGATGCACAACCCCCTTGACTGCTGGACTGGGTTGAATCTGGGGTTACCCGTGATCTCACTTTTCTGGAGCTGTGCTCAGCTAGGATTGGCCACTGGATCCATTGAGTTGGGGAAGTCATAAGTTGTCTAGAGATGGTGCTTGCTGCGTCGCTGTGCACCTTTCATTGGGCTGGCGATCCTTCTTTGGCCAAATGAATTTGCGACCCCCACCTCCCCTCCACTCTTTGGGTGACAACCAGGTGGTAGTTCACGTCATCAGCACCCTGTCTTCGAGGGGTGTTTTCAGATGTTACGAGATCACAGTGAACCACGGTGAATACCCACCTGTGGTCACTGTGTCTCGAACGTCTGTTTGGCGGCCGCCAGATGTTCGCCACGGTCAATACCCGCATGGGGTCAATTTGAACCATGCTTCCCAGGCTAGCCGGGGGAATGTCCCGGGAAG
>QEPC01012510.1:2778993-2829501 GCA_003113815.1 Sphenodon punctatus
CCCCCCCCCCCCGTCTGCTGCTGGAAAATTCCCCCCCGGAGTATGTGCTCGCAGTCTTTGGAGTTTGGTTGTGTACAGTGGTTTCTGAGTGTGTGTTATTTGGGGCTTTCCAGGTCAGCAAGCTGGTCCCTGAATTAGCCAGGGATGTCACAGGTAATGGGGATCGGAGACCTTTGACCATCCACCATTGTCAACCTGGATAAGGTGGCCTAGGGTGAACAAATGGGGTAGGGGCCAGATGGTTAGATCAGGTAGGCCAGGACACCTGACTTGGGCCTGGCCTTAGCTGCTGAGACATAGCTGACGGTGCAGGCCAGACTCCCAGGATTCTCCTTTAGGCACAGAAATGGGGATTTTCCTCCCCAAGTACCAGTCTACTGCTGTCCGCCAGGCCACCTTAGCGTGCTTGCACCTCCCCCCTTTGAGTTCGTGCCTCACTTCAGAGCGGGGAAACTAGTTGCACGGCAGTGACAGGCACGCCAGTGCAAGGTATACAAGCGATAGGCCTCCTGTCTTAATCGAGCTGTGTGTTTGCTCTCTCCAGGTGCCGCCATCCCTCGAAGGTGGATCATGTGGATCATCAGCCATGGTCTGGTGCATTGGTCGGGCACGGCACCAGGAACTACCCCCTGGGGGACCTGGCCGGGCCACTCAGCATGAGCAGAGACACAGTGATGGGGCCTCAATGTCATGAGGTGCCAGTAGTTACTCCCTCAATTCCAAGTGGCACCGATTGGACCTTCCTTGGGATGTAATCATTCTGCACTTGGAGGGGGAGGGGGAACGAGCTAGCTATAATGCACAAGAGACCCAGCTTTACCACACCGACAGGGTCTCTTTGTCCCTGGAGGGGAATGAATTCTATCTGCTGGCAGTGAAGGACAAAACAATAGAAATATTGGAGGGATGAGGTTTGGGTGGGGGTAAGGCCCATCCGATTAGCATTGGCAGCCCCTTAGTGGCAGGGGTCCAGTACTGTTGGCATAGGCTATTATAGAACTTAGACTGAAGATGAGTCATCTCCTTAAGAGATGGGGAGGCGACACCTATCGCAAAAGCAGGGTATAGGAAGTGGTGGAGTAGCCTCCCTGGGAGGGGAGTCCCATGAGGGGGTAAGGGACAGGTACGATCCCCAGCCTGACAGGACCTTCCTCCTTACTCAGGTCTAGCAAGGAACTTGTCCCCCTCACACATGGGATGAGGGAGAGAAGTTGTGTTTGATTAAGTGGGGGGCAGGCACTCAAGGGTATATCGAGCCAGCCCCCTGTGATCACGTTTAATGTGTGGAGACGTGTTGTATTGGACCCGAATTGCATTAGGCGATTTTGCCACCAAATCCTGATTTGATACATAATCCTTATTTGATTAAAGAGTGTGGTCGTTTTAAACCCAACTCATTATTGTCTTGTCTCATTCGGGATGCATCAACAAAGACCACCAAGGAAGAAACAGAGCTGAAGAAGGAGTCTGACTCTGTACTGCTTGAGAGAGAAGGTGAGATTTGGTCAAGGACAACAGAGAGGGGGTGGAGCTCAGGGCCACATCTCACCCTCATCTAAGTCTACCTCAGGAAAGGGAGTCTGCAGCACATAGCAGGTGGCGCGGCCTAAATTGTCGTCAATGGACTGTTAGATCCTTTAAAAACAGGGGGAAAGCAGGAAGTTCGTTAGGCTAGCGTCTGCAAGGACTTGCAGCCAGAGTAAGCCACCCTGTTACCATTATTCCACCCAGAACACACGTTCTTAAGTAAAGTATAATCAGTAAACGCTAACTGATGTCTCCCGGATAGGTAGAAACACAACAGGTTCTATTACAACTTGCACTTGCACTTTCAAGCCACATAAGTTGCAATCTGCATTGCATAAAGAACTGGTTGCAGGGTAGCTTTATAATCAGAACAGGTTGAAACCCTGACTCCTACGGAAAATGGTGAATTTTGCCATTGCATTCAGTGAAGCCAGGATGGATTCCCTCTAGCGCTTCCAGAAGTGAGGAAGGAATATGACTCTGAAAACTGGTCAGACTCCCCGCAGACAGGGGTGTAAGCTCCCATGGAGCGAGAGGGCTCATTTGAGCCCGGGCCCCCAACTCTGGTGGGGGGTGCTTTTCAAACTGTTTCAGCACTGCTACAATATTTTCAGAGTGGGCAGGGGAGAGCCCGAGACCGTGTCTATCTTGTCTTTTGTAAAGCGCCAGGTACATTGCTGGTGCTATATAAATGCTAATAATAATAATAATTAATAATAGAGCCAACACTCTGCCCCTGCCCACTCTGGAAAATGTTCTGTGGGCACTCAGGCTGCTTGCAAAGGACTCTGCAAAGAAGGGAGTTTTCAAGGGTGGATTGGTGCCCCAGCCGGCTCCTAAAACTTCTTTCTTGGTGGGTCTAATGGCACTTTGGCACCACAGGCCAGCCAGGAGCCTTGAAAAGGCTTCTGCTTAGGAAGATCCCCACCCCTTGCTCGGGGGTGTGTGTGTGTGCATAATTGGGACATGAGCACAACCTTGTCACATCACTGCCTGTGAAGAAGAAACTTGGCCCAAAGCCTTGCCATCTTTTTTCTCCGCAGGGCTCTGCACTTTCTTTGGGGGAATCTAGTGCTAAGAGTGATACTAGCCTGCAATAGTCTTTGCACTCAAGACAAACGTGGCCTAACATTGCCTTGAATCCTCTGTCTTGGGCTTCTCCTCCCCACTTGGACACTGTTAAAGGGTTAGCACAAAGTTTTTATAATTGGGTGAGTGAGCACATGATTATTGTATCCTATTTTTGTACTTGCAATAAAACTGCGGATGAAAATATGATCAGATCTCTAACTATGAGTTTGTGCACATACTAACGTTTGCACCTGCAAATACACTGATCTTGAATTGCACCCAAAGAAATAGGCTACCTGGAATACTGTATATTCTTGTGTGGCAGTGTAGCATATTTTCTGGATCCCTTTTCATCTGTTGATTTTAAAACACAGTCATGAAACGGGAGTGTATTTGCTCTTGCAATATATTCCTCATCCAGAATCTTAATCCTAGATTATAATTCTCAGTCACACTTGGCATTGGTGGAAATAAAAAAATATCACAAGCTGATGACTCAGTGAAATTGGGCTCATTTATTCCATTGATTTCCACAGAAGCTGGTGGAGCACAGTAATATGCAGGAATTTGGCCTTTCTGTGGAAATTAATTGGATTTAAACAAAGCAGAGGTCCTTGTCCAGTCTTTGGCAATGGGGTGGATTTAGTATAAAAGCAATAAGGAGCAAAGAAACTCCTGAGGGAAAAAACCATATGTCCATCAAAACATCCTCCTTCTTAAGAGAAGGATAGATCATGGCACCCTTCCTCATACTGAATAGCATTGTACTCTTCAAGGATGCCTTTGTGATTAATGGCACGATTAAGGGTCCACATTATTTCTTCCTTGTGAACTAGATTCAGTCACATGCACTTACAATGATTGCATCATTCATGGCAATGGCTTTTGTTTTGAGTAAAAGAGCAAGAGAACAGATTGTTTTTAGAATGAGTTTATATGGTTCTCGGATTTGCTTTCTTTTGATCATCATTTGTATGTGTGACTGAAACTTGTTCACAAGGAAAAAACAGAAATGCAGTGCCACAGATCCATGAAATTCACCCTGAGTTGCTAAACAAATCTCCCAGAACTGTGCTCTCTTACATGCCACTCCCCTGACTTTCTACCATTTAAAATCTTGGTACATGGTTATTTTCATCTCCAAACTGCACAAGGAAATATGTACCTCCTGTTAATCAATCTCTCTGTTCTGTTCTCCCTGGTGCTGAATTTCTATAAAGATAAATAAACTATTGGAGATTTGCAGAGGTTGGGAATATTCATTCTGTCCTGATAATACAGTACATACCAATGTTCTCAAGATATGCAATTCATGTCTTGACAGACACAGTTATTGTTCTGGACAAATAGTTTCTGGGGAAATAATGTTGATGTTTATGACAAACAGTAAACCAGAAACTCCATAACTTAGTTATGCTGATGATATCTTTCATGATAACCGTTTTCCATCATTTTTAGACTAGCTGTTCACAAAGGTCAAAAATGTCAATATTGTTATAAGGTTTGAGAGGACCCCATGGACTGTAAATCAAGGCAGCTGGTAAAACAAATTTGGCTTGATATACATCTATATCTATATATACATATACATACATATATATAACTAGAGAAGAGTCCAAGCCTATATATTCAAGTCTAGATCCAACTCTGGATCCAGGGTGTTCAGCTTTCTGCCTCCACTTTTTTGTGTTATGCTTGAATGTTACTAAAGTTCAAATATTTTTTCCTGGAATCCAAACTTTGAAAGCATTCATTTTGTTCTGTTCAAGCTGCACCCACCACGGCGTTCGCACAGCCCCCCCCCCCCTCCCTCGCACGCATGTGCAGGGTGGGTCATTCGTGTGAAAATGGCCTATGAGATTATTCTTCAAAAGGAACCATTTAGCTTTCAGTTCAGGAAATTTTTTACTTCCTCAAAAGATCTATATTTTCATCCCCGTAGAGCTTATATGCAGACGTATGCGAGAAGAGAACCCGGAGATCAGTGGGACTAGGAGGTTAAATTTAGAACAATGGGTGTTTTCGGATGGATCCGGCAGAGGGTGCACTCCGGGTCTGCTCTGGCGTCGGCAGGTTTAAAAGGGAGCCTGCCACAGCCATACACCACAGTCTGCCTGCATGAGCCCCTGAGTCCTCTTTCATACCATAGAGCTGCGGGTGGGTTGGCAGCCACTCCAAACTGCTGTCCGTAGCTCTATGATGGTTGCCAGGGCAACTCACAGTCAGGAGCAGAGCTGCAGTGGCCAGCCAGCCTTTAAACAGAAGTCTGCTCCGCCCCCGGCCAGTGCTCCAGGTTCAGGTGACCCACTCCACTCGCAGTACTTTGGGACGTTTCAAAGGACCATGAGCAGAGCTGTCCTGGAACAGGCAGCACCTGCTCCGCTCGTGCACCGCCTCATCCTAGGGCGGTCTACCTTTACACGGACAGGCCACCCCGGTGGTGGGGCGGCCCATGAGCAGAGCAGGTGTCCATCTAAAAACACCCATTGAATCAGCATCGAAGAGAGACTGATAGATAGGAGTAGATTAAGGCCCCGATTCTGAAAGCACATGTAGGGTTTGTTTCCTTCAATGACAAATCAATAGATTTAAGATGTTTTCAGTATTGGGGCCTAACTTGTCAGAAGCTGCACAAGCGAATAACTCACCAGGAAAGGGGAACTGCCAGTTGAGCTTCATTCAGCAGCACCAGCAAATCTTTGCTTGAAACATTGGATGTTTCTAAATGTAACGCTACCCATTCATTTGAATGGCAAACAAAACACACAGAGGGTTATGTCTGTTGATGCCCTGCTATATGTTTGCTACCCAATTGTTCCTCCTAGTTTGCCTGCAAATGTTGTGAGCAAATGAGGAGCAGCCGGTTGCCCATAGTTGCTGTTATGTCTGGTAACAACAGACGGGCAGATCACTGAGAAGGATATTGGAGGCAGGAGATAGGGCTTACCTGGAGCCTGTGTAAGGATCCATTGTCCAGGATATGGATGGACTCAGGGAATGAGTCTAGAGATTGGTTCAGGGCAGGGAAAGACAAGGGATCGGAGCAGGTGCAGGGCACAGAACACAGAGCAGACACTGGAGCATGAAGGGGAACCAATCAGAGAGGAACAGGTCAGATGATCCACCCAGATTCCTGGTGCTACCAGCAAGCTTGATATGCCAGCTGGCAGCCAACCAGGGCCTTACCACAGGGCGACCTGGGGCAGCCACCCCAGGGCCTGCTTTTTCTGAGCACCCCACAGTGGCCTCTATTTTCACCAGGACAGGTTGTGGGGGCACCACTCCCTGCCAGCAGGGTCTCAAACATGACCACCTTCAGGGCAGCGCAGATGTTGCCCCCAAGCGGGAGGGGCCACAAGGGCCCCCACATTTCATCTTTGCCCTGGGCCCCGCAAAGCCTAAGGCTGGCCCTGCAGTCAACCAGGAAGCTGGGCGATGTGGCAAAGACTGAGAGATGTGGAGTGGCTAGGCTAGAACAAGGGGAGGGCCTGCAGGGCAGCATGCTAGGCTGAGTCATGCTGCAGCAGTGGCATTTGCTCCAAAGGTCCGAGGGATGTGAGCTTGAGAGCTAGGTCCCAACAGTCTAGCCACACCTGGGAACCGCTGCTGCTTCTACTACCATCTCTGCTCTCAGTAGCCCTCCTCTTGCTATAGCAGCTATCATGTAGCCACCATATGGCTGTTCAAGCAGCTACATGCTCACTTTGCCAGCAGCAGGATGGATTTCCCCCATAATTAGTGTTATGTCGACACCCATTTATGATCCTCTAATTATTTTAATTTTATTTTAATTTTTCAAAAGCTTTATTGGAATAACTTGGAAGGGAAGAGTAATGAAGGTTTTGATGTTAACCAATGGCTATATCCTTGAAGAGTCATGATAGCGCATAGGCATAAAGAGACCCCGAAAAGAGCAGAGTGCAGTGGAATATTCCATTCCTTAGTAGAATTCATATTACCGCTTTTATTTAAGAAAACAATGCAAGGTTGTCTTGGTATTAGCTTTTCCTCCTCTATAAGAATGAGTCATGTCCATAGCATTCTGGTTCTGAATAAAATAGAAGAGGAAACACTTGGTCTTTCAGATAAGCATTTGTACCTTCTGATTAATATTTTCGTTCTCTTTAGTATTTTGCATGCAACACAATGTGTTTTGCCCCTCCCCGTGTTCTCACAGTATCTTTATTGTAGTAAAACCTTGAACCTTATTCTCAGGTCCACTTGTAGAGTTTTAGTGCAAGTCTCCTAGAATTGATTTGGGTGCTATGCAAATAAAAACAAAATGAGTAAAAACCAAACACTCAACTACATTTCAGGTCACTGAAAGTTCAAATTTAATTTTTGTCCCTTGAGATTTGAGTAACTTGGAAGAATTAGAAATTTTTTAAATGTTTGACTTTTCCATGAGCCCTTTGCCTTCTTATATGTGGAAGCCTAGTGCAGGAAAAATTACCCTCCATTTTCTCTGAAGTTTCATTAATGCTCTAACCTTTCAGTGAGATGGCATTTTGGAAATGCCACCTTCATCTTGACTGTTGATACAATTACTAAAGCAAGAGATTACCTACAAAGTAGGAAGTGGCAAGAAAATAACCCAGCTATTAACCATGTGTTAACCTTAATGGCTCACAGCTATTTGGATTCTATTTTTATTTGTACCAACATCAGCTGTTTATTCTACAGTACAGAATAACAACCACCACCTTTTTTCGAGTCTAAGATGCCTGGTCAGCAGAGACCTCAGACTTAGGTTTTCGCTTGCTATTGTAGTCCTAAAACAGACAGACAGCAGGCCTTAATTGTTAAAAACTAAGGCAGTGCACAAGGAGATTTGGGTTTTGTCTTTTTATGGGCAGTTTTGGCATAGAAATGCAGTGTGGCCCTGCAAGTTTGATGGATCTAACTCGAACATCAAGATGATTGCATACACATACATGCAGCCCTGCACATGGAATGTGATGAAGTGGGTGGATCATGAGATATGTGTAAAACACATATGTAACATATGTAAAGAAAATGGTTAATGCAACATGTATGCAGTGTAAACTGAGAACTGAAAACTCATTGCATGTATGCAGTGTAAAGTGAGAAATGAGAAGTCATTGCAGGAATGAGATTGAGTAATCAGGAAGGCAGGTCTATCTCCTTCCTGAGACAATGGGTGTTTTCAGATGTTAAGAGATCACAGTCAACCACAGTCAACCACACACAACCCCGCGGCGGGGCCAAAGGACCCCGAACGTCTGTTCGGCGGTTGCCAGATGTTCACCACAGACAATCACCAGCAGGGGACAAAGCTAGCCACCCTTCTGGAGGTCCGGCCCGGACCATCTCCGAAAGGGTGGTCAAAGCAATCCCCACCGGGAAACAGCAAAAATGTACGACTAAACAGTAATCACCAGCCGGAGACAATCAAAATGATTCCCAGCCGGTGACAAAGCACGCAGCATCGCTGCCAGGCAACAAGCAGCAACACAGGCCGGGGAGGGAGATTTAAAGGGCACACAGCAGCAGAGAGACGTGGCGGGATGGAGCGAGGCAGAAGGGAGAGGAGAGCGGAGGGTGAGCGAGCAAGGGAGGAGGCGGAGGCGGCACAGGTCATGCTGCACATGGAGGCGGTGGTGGGATAGCAGCAGCAGCCGGGCCAGGCCACCCCAGAGTCGACAACCGGCCCAGGGGAGGAGGCACCCCGGAAACGGGTAAGGGGAGCAAGGGGGGGGCAGCGGCACCAGGGCACCAAGGAGGGTGGATGGGCCCATGGGAGGGGGTAAGGGAGGAGAGCCACGGGGCCCAGGCACCCAGGCTACCAACCGCCTTGGCACACACACCCCTTATGACCCCCAGACAAGGAAACGGGCCCAGGAGCCCCCGGAGGAGACGGCCGGAGGGCATGTGGAGGAGGAGGAGGAGGAGGGCCCACGTGAGAGATGGCCATACCACCGTGGAGGGCAGTGGGGAAACAGGGAAACCCAGGACTTTATCAGGATCTGGGGTTCCCTTGAGCACCAGTTGGAGCTAGCGGTGAACCAGAGGAATGAGCACGTGTACCAGGAGATCGTGCGGGACATGGCAGCAGCAGGGCACCAAAGGACAGTGGCCCAGTGCCGCTCAAAGGTGAAGGAGCTCAAGAGGGGGTACAAGGCCATCAAGGACAACAATCGGCAGTCCGGGTATGGAGCCCGGACCACCCTCTACTATGACGCCCTGGACCACATCCTCCATATGAAGGGATCCATAGTCGCCCCATGGCTCGTGGGGAGCACAGTGGTCCACGTCAGGGAACGGGATGATGTAGCCCCTTCCCTTGCCGCCCCACTAGAAGGCACCGGCTCTGGGGGCCCCGCCCCCCAAGAGGAACACACCGGGACCTTGCGGAAGCAGCAGGCCCCACACATACCCCAGCCCCGAGAGCCCCCACCTGATGTCCAACCCGGGAGGATCCAAGGCCAGAACACAGGTTGCCCTCAGCCAGAGGACCCAGGGGGACCCCAGTAACACTGAGGGGCCAGACTCGGAAGGCTCCGAGACCAACATCGAGGGTAAGCAAGCGGGTGGGATGGGAGATGGACTGGAGGGGCCGGGCTGAGGGGGGGCACAGGCCACCGGCAGGTGGAGGTGTTCAGGCAGCTGGAGCAGGCCATCGACCGGATGGTGAAGGAGCACTTTGCCAAGATGGACCGGTCCCATGACATAGGCACCTCGCTGCTGCTGCACGTGGGGACCATGAGCGCCTACATGATGGCCGCCACCCCGCCAGGCAACCTGCCTGCACCAGTCCTAATGCTGGGTCCCACGGTGCCCCCACCACCCCAGCCACCGCCCCAGGCACCGGCATGCCCGCAGGGCCCGCGCATCCGCCTACTGATCCCTTCAGGCCTCCGGAGGGAACAGCCACCCAGGGGGACCCCTCCAGCTCCGAGGCCTCCCAGGACACTGTTAGGGAAATGGACATCAGGGGGAGAGCTCCCAGAACTCCACAGCGGCCACAGGGCGGCCGAAAGGACGGCCCCAGAGACATGCAGGTTGGGGGGGAAGGGGGACAGGGGAGGGTGGGCTGAGGGGGGCAGGCATGGCACTGGGTGGTGGGTGGCGGCGGTGGGGATACATGTATATATATATATATATATATATATATATATTTATATTTATATATTTTACGAATTTATATCCCGCCCCCTCCTGCAATGCAGCTCGGGGCGGCTAACAGCACCATAAAATATTAAAAATTTACTTAAAATACAAATATAAAACATCATCTAAATATATCACATAAAACAGGGCTAGAAAATAAATAAATAGATGGGCGGGGGATTAAAATCACCCCTCCCCACCCTCCCTCCCAAAGGCCTGGGCAAACAGCCAGGTCTTACAGTTCCGCCGAAATGTCAAAAGGCTTGGGGCCAGGCGAGCTTCCTCCGGAAGGGAGTTCCACAGCCGCGGCCCTACCACCGAGAATGCCCGCTCCATCGTGGCCCCCCGCTTAACACGGGGGACCTCCAGGAGGGCACCCCCGGCAGACCGCAGGAGTCGTTCCGGGGCGCGAAGGGCGAGGCGGTCCCTAAGGTAAGAGGGGCCAAGGCCGTATAGGGCTTTATAGATCATTACTAGGACCTTGAACTTGGCCCGGCACACTATCGGCAGCCAGTGCAGCGCTCGGAGCACCGGTGTAATGTGCTCCCGGCGACCCGTCCCCGTAAGAAGACGGGCCGCCGCATTCTGCACCAGCTGCAGCCTCCGGGCCAAGAACAAGGGAAGCCCCACGTAGAGCGCGTTACAGTAGTCGAGCCGCGAGGTGACGAAGGCATGGATGAGGGAGGCCAGGTCCGGGCCAGAGACATACGGACGCAGCCTACGTACCAGATAAAGCTGGCGGAAGGCAGCCTTAGCGACTGCCTCCACCTGCCGCTCCAGCCGCAGGTCTGCGTCCAATATGACCCCCAGACTCCGGACCTGCTGAGCTACAGGGGGGCAAACCCCCCCAACCAGGGGGGCCACCACCCCCTTCGCCCTCCCCACCACCATCACCTCCGTCTTATCTGGGTTGAGCTTCAGTCTGCTCCGCCGCATCCAATCCGCCACGGCCTCCAAACATTGGGATAGCACCGAGACAGCAGGGTCTGGGTCGGTAGAAAACGAGAGGTACAGCTGAGTATCATCAGCATACTGGTGACATCGCACCCCGAACCCTCTCACGACCTCCCCCAAGGGCTGCATATAGATGTTAAATAATAATGGAGACAAGATCGATCCCTGCGGAACGCCACACGGTAAGGCGCGGGGGCTCGATGTTTCTTCCCCCAACACCACCCGTTGGCTCCTCCCCGAGAGGAATGAACGGAACCATTCAAGAACAGTCCCGTCCAGACCCCCCCGGTCACGCAGTCGTCTCAACAGCAGCCCATGGTCCACGGTGTCAAAAGCGGCCGAGAGATCGAGCAGGATGAGAAATGTCGAACATCCCGCATCCATCTCCCGGCGGAGGTCGTCCACCAAGGCCACCAACGCCGTCTCGGTGCCATAGCCGGGGCGGAACCCAGATTGAAAAGGGTCAAGGAGCCCGATATTATCTAGATGACCCTGGAGCTGGAGCGCCACTGCCCGCTCAATAACCTTCCCTAAAAAGGGAAGGTTAGAGACAGGTCGGTAGCTGGCGAGCGCGTCTACGTCCAACGATGGTTTTTTCAGCAGGGGGCGCACCACAGCCTCTTTTAAGCAAGGCGACAACCTCCCCTGCCGAAGGGACGCATTCACCACCCTCGCCAGCACCGTCCCCAACGTCTCCCCGGAAGCTTTTATTAACCAGGACGGGCATGGATCTAGTTGACAACACGTGGCCCTCACAGACCCCAGGACATCCACCACATCGGCAGGCGTCACTTCCTGAAACTCACCCCATAAAGATGGACCAGACGGACCCTCCGCCCCCCCGCGCTCTTCCCCTACTGCTATCAACCCAGCGTCGAAATCGGCCTGAATCCGAGCAATCTTGTCTGCGAAGTAGATGACAAACTCCTCACAGCGGGCCCGGGACAAGTCCCCATCCAGGCGGAGGGAGGCCGGACTAACCAGCCCCCGCACCACCCGAAACAGCTCCGCTGGACGCGACTTCGCAGACGCTATGAGGACGGCGAGGAATTCCTTCCTCGCCGTCCTCACAGCCTCCACATAGGACCGCAAATGGGCCCTATGGAGAAGACGATCGGAGACAGACCGAGTCCGACGCCAGCGTCGCTCTAGCCTCCTGCCCACACGCTTCATACACCGCAGCCCCTCAGTAAACCAAGGGGTCCTGCGGTGACGAGACCGAGGCAGAAGGCGCCTCGGAGCCACCCTGTCAATGGCCTCCTCCAGCAAGATGTTCCAATGCCGGACCAGCTCATCCACAGAGTGACCGTCCACATCCAGGGTAAGCTCCCTCAGGACCTCCTGGAACCGCTGGGGTTCCATCAGCCTCCGAGGGCGGACCATCCTAACTGGTCCCTTCCCCTTCTGGAGGGGGCGCGCTAAAAGACCGGCCTGAAGGAGGTAATGGTCCGTCCACAACAAGGGCACCGCTGTCACCTCCCCCACAACCGGACCCCCCGCCTCAAGGCCAGAGCCGAAGATCAGGTCGAGGGTATGTCCCCCCACGTGGGTCGGGTGCATGTAGGGTGTATGCACAATAAATGCACAGGCACTACCTTAGCAGCCGTTACCGTGTGACAGGGCCCTGGGGACAGGGGTGAGAGGGTATCCTGGGGCAGGGGCTGGGTGCCGGTGATGGACCCAAGGTGGTGGTGACGGTGGTGTGCAGCCTCATGCTTCAGCTTCCCAGCTGATCTGTCTTGCCAGGGCAGCTCAGATGCGCTTTGCTTATTGGTACTCCCTCGAGTTCTCAGCATTCACGTACAGAGGCATGGTGACCGGCCTCCAGGGAATGCCTGTGCCTGTGGTGGGCTCGTCTGGCTCCTGCTGCACCCCTGGCCATGCACACCCACATCTGAGAAGCCAGGTGCACCTCCGCCATCTGGATGCGCAAGGTGTCCGTGTGTGAGCGATACCACTCTGCGCAGATGGCTAGGTGCATCCCGCAGGTGCCCAGTCATCCCACATCCATGGTGGCTGGTGTCCTGAGTGGGGTGCAGCTGCACCCATTATAGGCTGGCGCCGGCCTAGCCCCACCCCCTATCCACGACCTGGCACCCATGCAGGGGGCCCCGGATCACCTCTGCCCGGCCCCTTGGCCCGGCTTGCTGCAGGGCGGCCAGGGTGCAGCGGTAGGGAGCAGCCCATCGAGCACACCTGCAGTCCCAGCACAGAGCCTAGCATATGGACCCGCCTGCGCCCAGGTGTGCGGGTAGCAGCTGCATTCCTGCTGTCATCACCTCCCACCACTCTGTGTTGGCTGCCTGTTGTCCTCGCTGCCCTGATCTCTGTGTAGGCTGTCCTGTCTGTGTGCTCAGTTCCAGCAGCTGTGCTGGGTCCGCACCCCACGCCTCACTCATTTTCCGTGCCATGTTGCAGCCTGTGCCCTTATCGCTTGGCCTTGGAGCTCCCCTGCTTCCCCTCCCATCCCTCCTGGGATTGTGGGGCCCCTCATTCCTTTCAGTCATTAGTTGCCGCTTGCTGGACCATGGCTGGCAGCACTTCCCCAAGGCTCCCAGGCCCCACTCCTCCCGGCGCCCCCCATAGCTGGACCTTCCGTGAGACCATGGCCCTGTGTGACCTGTGGCATTCCCTGGCCGTGCAATTGCTCCTGAGCTGCCCAGACAGCCTCTCTGGTGCCTATGTGAGTCTGAGCTCTGGGCTGCGCTACTTTGGCTATGAGGCGAGTGCCCGCAACTGACGACTGCATGCGGAGACGCTGGGTCTGCGTCCTTTTCCCGATGGGTGCATCCCGGAGATGAGGTGCTCGCATGTTGGGTGGTCCGCGGCGGAGACCATGTCTGCTCTCTCTGTGTGCAGTCTGGCTGCCTACACAGCCTGTCTGGCGGAGGGGGGCCCTGCCCTACCCTGCCCTGCCCTGGCGGTTTCCTTCTTTGGCTGTGTCCACGGGCCTATGGTTACTAGCAGTCACATGGGGTGGCGTATCACCACCTGTTGGAGCTCAGTCAGCTTCTGTGGCCCCCTGCTGCTGACTATGGCTTGTCAGAGCCCACAGATGCGGAGTTGGCGGCACTGGCTGGCGTGTGGTCCCGATCCGATGTCCAGGTGGGGCTCACAGTGTAGGATCCCTTCGAGGTGTACTACCTCATTGCCCACCACATGTCTGCACTGGGCTACCATTGGGGCATGCTTCAGTGGCCGCACTATGTGCACCTGACAGGCCTCCCAGCCCCAGGCCCCTTCATGACCCCCTGCAACTAGCTGTGAGGTCCCCTGTTCCTTCCAGGCCCTGGATGCTGGCCCCGCTGTAAGCTCTCGCCTCCACCCTGACACCGTGGGTGCTGCCCGCTCCCTCCATGCTGACCCAGGCTCGCTGCTGTGCACGCTGCTTCCAGGGGTTCCCCTGCCCCTGTCTTTGCCTCTGGGCCCCCTCCATGGGCCCCCCACGTCCTCCTCTGCAACTGGTGTTCCCCTCCATGACTGCCTTCTTCTGTGGCTGTGTCCTGCTCTTTGAGCTGGCCCCCAGCTCCCTGGGTGCTGTTGTCCATCCTCGTCCAGCCACAAGCCCACCTGTGCCCATGTCCCCCCCCCTGCCCAGGTGACTCATTGACCATGGGGGTCTGGGGTCCCTGGACTGCACCTCCTGGTGTCTTCCCTGGGTGGGGGGTTGGTCGCCTGCTCAGCGCTTCAGCTCCGGCTCGCCTCCATCCCATTCAGCACACCCTCGCCGTCGGGGGGGGGGGAGTTTCCTGGCTGCCTTCTGGACTGTTCCCGGGCCGCTCCAGGGCCGTTCCCCGTCCGTGTACCCTCCCCCTGTGCCTGTGCTCTGCCCCTGTGGGGTCCCCCCATGCCTGGGTTGCCTGTGTGGGGTGGCCCGTGCTGCCTGTGCTGTTGTCGGGGTTCCGGGTGCCATTCCCCGTGTCCAGCTCTGGCCCCAGGCTGTTCCCTCCCCCCCCCGCTTCTCTGGCCCTGGGTCCCCCCCCTTTGCCTGTTGTGCCGTGTCTGTTGGCCATCCCGCTGTGTTCCCCCTTCCCTTCCTTTCCCGTACGGGTGTGTATGCACCCGGGCATGTGTTTGTGCTGTGTGTTCCACTGTGACCTCCTCTTCCCTGTGCCCGTTGTGTGTGCTGCCTCAGCCGCTCTTCTCCCTNCGCCTCAAGGCCAGAGCCGAAGATCAGGTCGAGGGTATGTCCCCCCACGTGGGTCGGGTGCATGTAGGGTGTATGCACAATAAATGCACAGGCACTACCTTAGCAGCCGTTACCGTGTGACAGGGCCCTGGGGACAGGGGTGAGAGGGTATCCTGGGGCAGGGGCTGGGTGCCGGTGATGGACCCAAGGTGGTGGTGACGGTGGTGTGCAGCCTCATGCTTCAGCTTCCCAGCTGATCTGTCTTGCCAGGGCAGCTCAGATGCGCTTTGCTTATTGGTACTCCCTCGAGTTCTCAGCATTCACGTACAGAGGCATGGTGACCGGCCTCCAGGGAATGCCTGTGCCTGTGGTGGGCTCGTCTGGCTCCTGCTGCACCCCTGGCCATGCACACCCACATCTGAGAAGCCAGGTGCACCTCCGCCATCTGGATGCGCAAGGTGTCCGTGTGTGAGCGATACCACTCTGCGCAGATGGCTAGGTGCATCCCGCAGGTGCCCAGTCATCCCACATCCATGGTGGCTGGTGTCCTGAGTGGGGTGCAGCTGCACCCATTATAGGCTGGCGCCGGCCTAGCCCCACCCCCTATCCACGACCTGGCACCCATGCAGGGGGCCCCGGATCACCTCTGCCCGGCCCCTTGGCCCGGCTTGCTGCAGGGCGGCCAGGGTGCAGCGGTAGGGAGCAGCCCATCGAGCACACCTGCAGTCCCAGCACAGAGCCTAGCATATGGACCCGCCTGCGCCCAGGTGTGCGGGTAGCAGCTGCATTCCTGCTGTCATCACCTCCCACCACTCTGTGTTGGCTGCCTGTTGTCCTCGCTGCCCTGATCTCTGTGTAGGCTGTCCTGTCTGTGTGCTCAGTTCCAGCAGCTGTGCTGGGTCCGCACCCCACGCCTCACTCATTTTCCGTGCCATGTTGCAGCCTGTGCCCTTATCGCTTGGCCTTGGAGCTCCCCTGCTTCCCCTCCCATCCCTCCTGGGATTGTGGGGCCCCTCATTCCTTTCAGTCATTAGTTGCCGCTTGCTGGACCATGGCTGGCAGCACTTCCCCAAGGCTCCCAGGCCCCACTCCTCCCGGCGCCCCCCATAGCTGGACCTTCCGTGAGACCATGGCCCTGTGTGACCTGTGGCATTCCCTGGCCGTGCAATTGCTCCTGAGCTGCCCAGACAGCCTCTCTGGTGCCTATGTGAGTCTGAGCTCTGGGCTGCGCTACTTTGGCTATGAGGCGAGTGCCCGCAACTGACGACTGCATGCGGAGACGCTGGGTCTGCGTCCTTTTCCCGATGGGTGCATCCCGGAGATGAGGTGCTCGCATGTTGGGTGGTCCGCGGCGGAGACCATGTCTGCTCTCTCTGTGTGCAGTCTGGCTGCCTACACAGCCTGTCTGGCGGAGGGGGGCCCTGCCCTACCCTGCCCTGCCCTGGCGGTTTCCTTCTTTGGCTGTGTCCACGGGCCTATGGTTACTAGCAGTCACATGGGGTGGCGTATCACCACCTGTTGGAGCTCAGTCAGCTTCTGTGGCCCCCTGCTGCTGACTATGGCTTGTCAGAGCCCACAGATGCGGAGTTGGCGGCACTGGCTGGCGTGTGGTCCCGATCCGATGTCCAGGTGGGGCTCACAGTGTAGGATCCCTTCGAGGTGTACTACCTCATTGCCCACCACATGTCTGCACTGGGCTACCATTGGGGCATGCTTCAGTGGCCGCACTATGTGCACCTGACAGGCCTCCCAGCCCCAGGCCCCTTCATGACCCCCTGCAACTAGCTGTGAGGTCCCCTGTTCCTTCCAGGCCCTGGATGCTGGCCCCGCTGTAAGCTCTCGCCTCCACCCTGACACCGTGGGTGCTGCCCGCTCCCTCCATGCTGACCCAGGCTCGCTGCTGTGCACGCTGCTTCCAGGGGTTCCCCTGCCCCTGTCTTTGCCTCTGGGCCCCCTCCATGGGCCCCCCACGTCCTCCTCTGCAACTGGTGTTCCCCTCCATGACTGCCTTCTTCTGTGGCTGTGTCCTGCTCTTTGAGCTGGCCCCCAGCTCCCTGGGTGCTGTTGTCCATCCTCGTCCAGCCACAAGCCCACCTGTGCCCATGTCCCCCCCCCTGCCCAGGTGACTCATTGACCATGGGGGTCTGGGGTCCCTGGACTGCACCTCCTGGTGTCTTCCCTGGGTGGGGGGTTGGTCGCCTGCTCAGCGCTTCAGCTCCGGCTCGCCTCCATCCCATTCAGCGCACCCTCACCGTGGGTTGCCTGTGTGGGGTGGCCCGTGCTGCCTGTGCTGTTGTCGGGGTTCCGGGTGCCATTCCCCGTGTCCAGCTCTGGCCCCAGGCTGTTCCCTCCCCCCCCCGCTTCTCTGGCCCTGGGTCCCCCCCCTTTGCCTGTTGTGCCGTGTCTGTTGGCCATCCCGCTGTGTTCCCCCTTCCCTTCCTTTCCCGTACGGGTGTGTATGCACCCGGGCATGTGTTTGTGCTGTGTGTTCCACTGTGACCTCCTCTTCCCTGTGCCCGTTGTGTGTGCTGCCTCAGCCGCTCTTCTCCCTACTCCCCCTCCCTTCCCGTTTCCCTTGGGTGGCCAATCCCTTTAGGCGCTTTTGGCTTCCTTTGCGGTCAGTCAGCCATGTCTGCCTCCCGCCCCTCCCCAGTGCTTTCTGGGTGTTTTGACCACAGCCCGGAATCGGCGTCACATCTGTTACGCTGCCCTGGGCCGTGGTCTGTCGGTCCGATTCCCTGCCGTGGTCCCAGTCCCGTCATGTCTGTTTTGGGCCTTCCTGCACCACGGTGGGTGGTTGGTCGGTTCGCCATCGCTGGAAATCCACTGTGGTGATCCAGGACCGCGTAATGTCTGAAAACACCCAATGGTAAACAGCCATTGATTTATAAATTCACACCACCATGGCCTACGTGCAAAAACACACACACCCTACCTGAAGAGACAATATGGGAAAACAGACAAAGAGCCATCAGATATTTAAAGAAGGGGGATAAAATTCTGCCAGCTTCAACTGGAAGGGAGGCCAACCACCAGAAAGGCCTGGATCATGTTGGAAAAACAGCTCCAGATGCATCGACCTTTTGCACCAACAAACCCTAATGACCATTGGGAGTTGGGACCATTGGGAGTTGGGAGTAGAGATAGTGAGTTAGTGTGAGTGTCACTTTAACCTTTCCTGATCTCTGCTTCTAAGCCCCCTCCCAAGTGGGGATGTGCCCAGGAAGTTCCTACTGGACTTCCTCTTTCTTCCTGACCTTTCGCCATTCCTAACTTCTCTCTCTGATCTTCAACATGACCGGCCACCATACTGGTGGCAGCTAGCTAGTAAGACCTAGGGATAGGCCTTTCCTATCACAATGTACTTCTCAATAAAGTAGATTATTTTAATCTAGAAACAATCTCCAAGGTGTTGATTACTACTAAGCTGTTGCTACTAAGAATTCAAGCTGCTTTTGGTTTTTTGGTTTTTTGACCACTAATAAAATTCCAACAGATCAGACAGCATGGAGTAAGGAACCTGATTCTTTGACACTTCTAAGACTTTACCATGATAGCTGAAAATGGACTGAGTTATTCTTTGGACTCTGGTTAGGGTAAGTGAATAGTTAGGAAACCTTAATTTAGGTAAATATGCATTATTGGTTATGTTTATTTGATATAATGCACTCTGAGTATAATCTAGAACTGCATGTTTTATTTATCCTAACATTGACTTGACATAGTTTGGGGAAATTCTTGGTTTCAAACCCAGATGTAGTGATTTCTATGCTTGGGAAAGGATAAAGGTGACCAAGAAGGGTTCCCCCATTGTGGGCTGAATCAGATTTGGAGGGAGCTGATCCAGTGAGTGCTGCAAGTGGGCCTTATACATAGAGTAGTATAGAGAGACCCCAATCCCATGCCTCAGAGCCACAATTACACACGCAAACACAGTTACCTGAAGGTGAAGGAATCAGGCGAGGCCTGGCTGTGTCTCTTCTCCCGTTGCCCAGCAGTGATGGAGGGACCTTGAAGCAGCGCAAGCTGCCCCACGGTGGCAGAGGAAGCGGTCCATGGGAACCCTGTGTGCCCTCCAGCAGTGGCATGTGCTGACCAGGCCCTCAATGCAAACTGAATACCATTGCACAATATTCAAGGTCCAGTTTAGGGGGGAGGGAGCAAAATACACTGCGTTTTTCAGATTCACTTGGAACATGAACACACAGCCTTACTAAAAATCTGGCATAGAATGTGTGTATGGTTTGTGCTGTCCTGAATTATAGCACCTCTTCCTTGCTTAGTTAAGCCACAAAGCAATTGGCAGCCAAATGAGCTGCGGCAGGCAGCCGGTTCAGCAAACACAAACCAAGTCTAGAGATGAGAACAAGGCTGCTATTGGTATTGTTGTGAGAGTGTCCTCCTGAAGGAATACAGAGAGCTATGAAACAAGACAAATTTAATTGTCACTAATCTTTTCCTTCTGTGACTATGTAAAAATTGCTGAACCTAATAGTACTTCCGGGTATTCTGACTGATTTTCAAAATGCCAAATAGTTGGTCCAAGTACTCAGAGGCAATTCGTTGTTCTTGCCGAAGCTTCAGACTTCGGAGACCAAAGCACAAAATGTTTGAAAACTTTGGGAACTTTGGAAACTTTGGAAAGTTGTTGCAAAGTTCTTGAACCCACAGCCAAAACACTAGCCAGAAAAGCAGGCTAGTCAGAGTGGGACAATCACTTCAGAAGACAACCCCAGAAAAGTGCAACTGCATGCAGAAATAAAAAACAAACAAACCCCAGTAGTGTACCCACAGCATGGCCCACCATCAGCAGTGAGTGCACCCACTTTATCATTATGCCAACCAAGCAGTGCAGAAAAATGCAGGCTAGCAAGAGTGGGACATTTGCTCAAGAAGAATACAACAACCCCCACAAAACAGTCTGCAACTGCATGGAGAAATTCCACCAAAAAAACCCAGCAAGCACAGGCCCCAGCAGCAGACACTAAATTAAGAAACCAGACAGTCACAACCCTCCTCCCCAGGGGCACCCTCTGTCACGGAATAACATGTCCTACATGTATACTACAAGTCTGGTAAATATGTAAAGCGAAAGGTTCCACATGTATGTAATGTTATAATTGAGAACTGTAAAACTCAAATTAGGCCTGTGACAAGTGACCAAGCTACAGGAAATGCAAAGAGATACAAAGAATGTGTCTTTGGGAACACTTGCCAGACGGAACCCTGTGGAGATGTAAATAGACCTTCATGTTTGCCTGGATTGCCTACGTGACACACTTCAGGTCTCCCCAAAGGCGGTAAACGAGAGACAAAGAACAAGGAAGGGTACTTAAACAAAGGCCATTAAGCGAGCTTCGCTATCGTTTGCCTAGAGCCACCTCGAGCAGTTACATCTGTATACGAAAGCCTGCCAGCAAGTCAGGCTGGAGACCATGAACTAAGAGAGACATGATTTTGCTTTCTACCAACTAAGTCTGGAGACCCAGTCGCTTACACCAAAGGACTGAGAGAAACTTATGGACATTTGTCGGGTAAGATGCTTATTTAGGAACTCAACCAGTATAGATCAGGAATGCGTTATATTTACCTTTGATTTCTAGTAACCACTCTGTATCAACTATCTTGCTTATGTAATCAATAAACTTACTTCTTATCTTTATGAAGAAGTGTCTGTGTCTAACATTGGAACACAAGTGAGCAACAAGTGCCCTCAAGCTTTTGCGAACCCAGAGAGTAAAGAGTCTGTAAACGGGAAGGATCGGGCCCTTGAGTGACAAAGGACTTGTCCCTGCGGCAGACTTGAATTAGCCAGAGAGAGAAACTAATTCAAGCGGGCTGTGCGCTAGGGAAACTGAGTCACTCAAACCCGGTAAAGTGGGGGTGCGGACCTCCAACCTGTGACACCCTCTTCCTTGGCATGGCATTGAGGCAATAGTAATTTGAACTGACCAAGCAAACTTGGGAAGTGAAGCCAGGCAGAGAGATCCCAGTCTGACTCTGGCCTCATGGTGCCAAGCAGCTGGCAGAACAGTAGAAATTACACTTTACAATGAATCAGTTAGGCTCTGTTGTGTGCCATGCCACAGCCTAGACAAAACACACAGCCCTGCAAAATGGTCTGCAATTGCATGGAGAAATAAATCCCACCAAAAAAAAGCCAGTTAGCGCAGGCCCCAGCAGCAGTCACAAAATTAAGAAACCAGACATTCACACCCCTCCCCCTCCAGGGGCACCCTCTTCCTTGGCATGGCATTGTGGCAATGGTAACTTGAACAGACCAAGCAAACCTGGGAAGTGGAACCAGGCAGAGAGAGATCCCTCCTCATGGTGCCAAGTGCCAACTATTTAGATTGTAAACTCTCGGGCAGGGACCGTGTCTATCTTATTTTTTTGTAAAGCGCCAGGTACATCGCTGGCACTATATAAATGCTTATAATACTAATAATTAATTAATAACCAAGCAGCAGGCAGCAATGTGACACCCAATTCTTTTTTTTCTTTTTTTTTAAACTGCATGGCATGGTAAAGGGTAACATTCCCCCATCCCCTAGCTTTGGTCCTATGGACAGGACAGGACAGGCACCCCTCTCCTCCCCCCAACTGATTACTTACAGATCCAGCAGCACTGTAGCAGATTCACCAAAGAGAATGGGCAAAATGGCTGCAGTGCCGACACTTTTATTTTGCCCTGCCAGCCAATTCAAAAGCTAACCACCTGACTTGGCCAGCCAATCAAAACTTGCCCTCTGGCTTGACATCACTCAATTGTTCCCTCCCATATCCCACCACCACCACCAAATATGGCACTAAGTTTTATTTCCAGAAGAAACTCAACTGTCCACCAGCCCCCATGTGCACAGAGGTTTCCAAAGTTTTCAGAATAATGGCCTTGGTCCTCAGAACTTTGGAATTTGGCCTTTCCGTACTGAAAACCTTAATATTCGGCAAATTCTGAAGTTTTCCAAAGACTTCGTTTCAGCCCTAGTCACACCCTCAGTGTATCACTTTCCACTGCGACCTTTCCTGCTTCCTTCAAACAAGCTGCGCTCACACCACTCCTCAAAAAACCTTCACTGGACCCTACTTGCCCTGCTAACTGCCATCCCATCTCCCTCCACCCCTTTGCATCCAAACTGCTTGAGTGTGCTGTTCATGTCTGCTTCCTGGACTTCCTTGCAATTCAGGTCATTCTTGATCCACTCCAATCTGGCTTCTGCCCTCTTCATTCCATTGAGACAGCCCTTGTCAAAGTCTCCAACGATCTCTTCATGGCCAAGACCAGGAGCCAGTAGTCTATCCTCATCCTCCTTGATCTATCTGCTGTTTTTGACACTGCTGACCGCCATCTGCTCCTTGACACTCTGTCATCCTTTGGATTTTGGGACTCCGTCCAATTTTCGTTCTCCTGTTACCTCTCCCATGACCCATATGGTCTCTAGAGTAGGTCTGTGAATGTCTCATTCCAGCTCAATGAAATCAGAAACTTCCTTGAGTCTTTTTGTCCAGTTCGTCCTTTGGAAAAACATGTTACTGTTTTTTCCTTCACCTCCACGCTAAAGTTACCGCTCTCAATATGTCTTCAAATGTTTCTGTGACTTTTCCAGTGATTGAAACAAGGCATCATAAGGAGGCCCTCTTCTACCATCACTTGATCTCCAAGACTACTAATAGATTAGAATGTAGATATGTATGTTGGTGGATCCTCCTCTACTGCTATCCCACTATAAGTCGGTGTGCCCCAGGGTTCAGTCCTGGGCCCTCTTCACTCCTCTCTCTTCACTTTTCCCCTTGATGTTCTGATCCCCTCCTACGGCTTTCAGTACCATCTTTATGCTGATGATTCTCAGATCTAGCTCTCTGTACCAGAACTCTCACCCAGAATTCAGTCCCTGTCTGCATTGCTGCCTGGATGTCTCACCACTGGCTTAAACTTAACATGGCCGAGACAGAAGTTCTTATCATTCCTCCTAAACCCCCTTCTCCCCACCCACCTCTCTCCATCTCTGTAAAGAACACTGCCATCCTCCCAGTCCCCTCAGCCTGCAACTTTGGAGTCATCTTCTCACATCCAAAACGCTGCCAAAACAGCAGGTTAGACTACTGCAACCTGCTTCTCACAGGTCTCCCACTGAGCCACTTATCTCCACTCCAGTGTATTCAAAATTCAGCTCTGAGACTCACCTTCCTTGCATGCCGTTACGACCATGTGACCTCTCTTCTCAAGTCACTACACTAGCTCCCCATCCGCTTCCGCAAACAGTTCAAGCTTCTCCCACTCACCTACAAGTGTCTTCACTCTGCTGCGCCTCAGTCCCTCTCCTCTCTTATCTCCCCCTACACTCCTACTCGTGAACTCCGTTCATCGGGCAAGATGCTCTTATCTGTGCCCTTCTGCTCCATCACCAACTACCAACTCTGCACTTTCCACCTTGCTGCACCGTATGCTTGGAACAAACTTCCTGAGGCGGTGTGTCAGGCCGCCTCCCTGTCCATATTCAAGTCTTGCATAAAGGCCCACTTCTTCGAGATCGCTTTTAAATCATGCACCCAGACCCTATCCATATTGTAGCCTTATGGATTTCTGCCATTTTAACTGAAATAAATAAACTTACTGAATACTTGCATCCTGTAGTCCATTATTAATTGGAAGACTCTTATTTGTAGGTGTCTACATTTTTGTGTCTTGATTAGATTGTAAGCTCCATGGAGTAGGGACTGTCTTTATGTTATGTGTATCTGTACAGCACTGCGTACAACTAGCAGCGCTATAGAAATGATAAGTAGTAGTAGTAGTAGTAATCCACTCTGATATAAGACCATAGGTGACTTGTGAGGGGCATGGGAGGCATGGCCCCCAGATTTTCAGAAGCCCTATAGAACCCCTGCTCAACCCCCACTCCTCCTGTGCCCCCCCCCCCCCACTATCGACAGTTACCGGTCACCTATGTATAAGGACCAACTGATGACATGCTTTTGGATAAATCCCTTTTGAAGGTCATTAGAGACTACACTAGCAAATTTAAAGTGCAATTCCTGAAGACATTTTGTACCTTGAAATTATTTTACTTTGATTGTCCAATGTTGCCAGTAAAAGGTGGTTGAGTAAATTCTGGTGTTCTTTCCCTAGAAAAAAATGCCTCTGTATGCAAAGGGGAGAGAATGTATGTCTTTCGATGGATTCCTGCTCCGCCACAATTCCTGGTGGTCCATCTGTGTAAAGGCTGGCCAATCTGCGGTGAGGCAGACCAGGAGCAGAGCAGGAGCGGAGAGGCACTGCCTGCACCAGGCCAGCTCCGCTTGCAGTGCTCTGGAACATTCTGGAGCACCGCAAGCAGAGTGGGCTGTCCAAACCCAGAGCACCAGCCAGGGACAGAGCAGCGGTCCATTGACTTGCAGATGGACCGCTGCAGCTTTGCTTCTAGATGGGGGTTGCCCCAGCAACAGCCATAGAACTGCGGGCGTCTCTGTCAGCAAAGCCACACGCGGAGGGTGCGGGGGGCTTTCAGCACGCGGAAGGGGGAGAATGTCTGAAAGTAGCCTTGGTCTGTGAATTTCTCATTCCAGCTCAATGAAATCAGAAACTTCCTTGGATCTTTTTGTCCAGTTTGCCCTTTGGAAAACATGTTGCTGTTTTTTCCTTCACCTCCACTCTTAAATTACCACACTCAATATGTCTTCAAACATTTCTGTGACTTTTCCAGTGACTGAAACGAGGCATCATAAGCAGGCCCTCTTCAATCAACACTTGATGTCCAGGACTGCTAACAGATTAGATATATGTTTTTCATCGCTTGAAGTCTATTCTTTCCCCAGTTTCCTAACTGAATTGATCTGTCTCACTCAGCCTTCATCCTTAGGCTTGTTTGCTCCCCTAGTCTCCAATCTGTTTTTCTTTCCCCAGTTTTCCAACAGGAGGCTCTCTGGCTCTCTCACCCTAGGAAGCAGCTCTTGCTGTTGCAGCAGACCATAGCAAGACACATGCCACTTGCGTGTGTCTCTTGTAACAACACTGACTGAGCTGTCGCACTGCAGCTATTAGATGTTCTGCCACATTACTCTTTTTAAAATGTGCAGCTTCTGCTTTGATCTTGGCAAGCCACAGCACTGATTTAAATGCCTCCTACCGCCTTTCCTAAGTGAACACTTTGGCGTCTCTGCTATGCAACACGGTAGGCTGACAGCTTCTCAGGAATCAAACTCCTGAAATGAGTCCCAAGGAAGAGGAAATATGGCACTATGCCCTGCCAGCTTTGTAGACCTGTCTTTTTTTATTTATTTTAAGATGAGCAACTTCCTAAATGGAGTGGGACTTTCCCTAACCACCAGAAGGGAAACATTCCCTTTATCGCTCCAGTCCAGATTCCAGGAATATGGATAGTCCATCCAAAGCCATATGGAGAAAATCATGAACTGCAGGACTGGTTTCAGATAGACCACTGGGACTCTCCTGTAGCCTGTCTTTATATTCTACTTAGCTTCTCACATGCAACATCCCTGGGACATTAACTTGGAGCAGCCTACTCTAGCAATCTATAGGAACTTTCTATAGTCAACCTTGAAACTCCCAGACAACAGGTTCCACAGTTTATTAATGCGGACAACTCGTCAATGGCAGGCCTGCTTTTTCAAAAGAACACTCAGACGTCTTTTTATTGCTCCTTCTAAAATCCTTAAAGGCTTTTATGAAGCAGTGAGCTAACTAAATGACTAGAATATTAGCTTGGGATCTTTCCTATTACACTATAACTTAAAAAAATATTGAGACTATTGCTCCCAAGGGCTACATGCTGTCTGTTGGTATAATGCTTGGCAGTTGAACATGATATAATGGTGAAATGGGGAGGGAAGAAAGAAATCTTATATAATTAAGAGCTAAATTTTAAAAGGGGCTGTTTCCCTGGAAGGTCTAGTAAGCGCTGAAACCACCAGTCAGTGCTGAAGCCGCCGGACCACCATGCCGCCTCTGTCGCCTGGAGCACCAAAGGTAGGCAATCCCTGGGTGGGGAGGTAGGGTGATCCCTGGGGTGGTGGGGTGTTAAACTACCCCCCACCCCAGGGATCACCCTAGTACCACAGTACCTACCTGCTGGTGCGGGCTCTGGGTCGCCAGCGGCGACCTGGAGCCCGCACTACAAGGGACTTCGGGGAAAAAAATTTTTTTTTAAAAATTCAGGCTGGGCAGGGTGGGTGGGTGGTGTCCCCCCCTTCCACCCGCGCAGCCTGGACTGGGGAGGGAAAGTGGTTGGGTTTTTTTTGTTTCTTTTTTTACATTGCGGCCATTCGTTTCAATGGCCGCAATGTAAAAAAATCTGGCACGGGGAACCGGTACTGGTACCCCCAAATACCGGAATAATCCGATACTGCCGGTACAGAAAAATACCGGCAGTATTGGATACCGGATGTACCAAACTTCCCACCCCTATTATCTATCTATAGTAACGATCTAATATCATTATTATATGGGCCATTCGGATGTTTGGACGTTCTGTTGTTCGGTTCGAAACCCAAGTTGAGGTTCGGCTGTTCGGTTCGGCGGAGTTCAGTTCGGGCCGAACTCGGCCGAACATTCAAAAAATTGCTATCGGTACCGAAACCAAAAATGTTTTGGTATCGGTATTTTTGGCCCTGAAACCACCCCTGGTGTCCACCCCTGGTGTCCACCCCTGGTGCCAGGAAGTCTGCTCCTCAGCTGCCTCCCCCTTCCAGTCACATTTTTCCCACCCCCGAACGCATCCAAACTTTTCCAAACTGTTCGGAAGTTCAAGCGTTCGGTTCGGAAGTTCGGTTTGGTCATCCAAACAGGCCGAGTTCGGGCCAAACTCCGAACTTCCGAACCGCGTTCACACATCCCTACTATATATATATATATATACATAGGGATGGGGGGAGAACACCAACAGCTCACAACAAACAACACAAGGAGGGGTACAAAACTGAAATGAAACCTAAATCAATCTAATCCTACTCTAAATAAATCCAAAAACAGGAGAAGGGAACCACGGATGGAATATATAGTTGGAGGAGGGAAGGATTCAATGGAAGGTAGGGAGAAAGAACACAGGGAGGGGTAAAAAAATTAAAATAACACCTAAATCTATCTAATCTAATCTAAATAAATGAAACTATGGAGGTAAATGTGTGGAAATGGGTGAAATAGGAGGAGGATGGCAATGTACTAGGATCACAAACTGCTGGGAGAGGGAGATTTCTGAAAACAGCTGCTGACAGGATCAGTGGCTAGCTCCGAAGTCATTGGAAGGGGGGAGAGCAATGACTTTTGTTACTTGCTGCGCCCGCCTTGCCAGAAGCCCCATTGACTCTGTGCAGGCTAGGAAAAGAGATATGGTGATTGGGCACGCTGACTGCTAGTGCAAGCCTCTCCACCACTGGCATCAGGAAGTCTTCTCCTCAGCTGCCCTCCCCCNCCGCCGAACCCACCCGAACACCACCAAACTGTTTGGCCACTTCCACGTTCGATTAGGCCATTCTGTTCGGCCATCCAAATGGGCCAAGTTTGGGCCGAACGCTGATCACCCGAACTGCATTCGCACATCCCTACGAAGAGGCATTGGGCACATTGTTGTAGGTTAACTCGGTCAAGGGCAAGTGCAATACCCAGTCATCTTGCAAATAGTCAATGTAATATCGACAATATTGTTCTAAAACCTGGTTGACTCATTCTGCTTCACCATCGGCTTGTGGGTGATAGACGGCGGTGGGGGAGTGCTGCACCCCTAAAACTGAGCAAAGGGCCTTCCAAAAACATGCTACTAATTGTGACCCTCGATCTGATATGATAACATTTGGTAACCCATGTAGTTTCATCACATTTTGTATTAGAAGAAGTGTGGTTTTGTGGTGCCGTAGGTAATCCTTTACAGGGAATAAAATGTCCTAATTTAGAAAAACGATCTACTACTACAAAAATGGTCATAAACCCATGTGAAGGGGGAAGTTCTACAATGAAGTCCATGTTAATCTTTTGCCATGGACCCTGGGGTATTGGAGCGAGCTATAACAACACTATAGGTCATTGACGTAATGTTTTCGTCCTGGCACATAGTCTACATCCTTGAACATATGCTTGGGTGTCTGTTTTGATTGAGGGCCACCAAAAATGTCGTGACAGTAACGCTAGCATACATCATTGCCCTGGGTGGCCTGCTAGAGGGGCGTCATGGTGGGCCCAAAGAATGTGTTTCTGGACTGCAGGGGGAACCAACATACAACTGATTTTTTTGTATATTCCCTGTATGTGCTCTAGATTAGGGATCTTGTCCCCTGTGGGGTCTGTAGCAACTGTTTTCTGGAACTGCTAAAAAGAGAGATATGATGCAGCAAATATCTTTTTGTCGAAAAGGGTCTCACATAATTCCGCAGGTTTTTCAGTCATCACGTAGTACCATGATAGAGCATCTGCTAAATATTGTTACATCTGGGTCTGTACTGGATCTGGAACGAAAAGCATGCAAAGAAAAGTGACCATCGTGCATGTCGAGAATTAATTATATGTGCCGTTTGAAAGTAAGTGAATTTTTTGTGATCTGTGATGATCACTAATACTGGTTCTTGTGCCCCTTCTAGAGCATGTCTCCATACCTCGAAGGAGGCTTTAATGGTCAGTAATTCTCTATCTAAGATAGTATCGTTTATTTCAGCTTGTGTTAATTGTCTTGAATAGAATGCACAAGGGAGGCATTCTGGGGACCCTTGAACGGATTGCAAAAGGACCGCCCCAATGACCACATTGGAGGCATCTGTCTCTACTACAAACTTATAGAGAAGTCAAGGTGTTGCAGGAGGGGAGCCTGAGTAAATGCCTGTTTTAGATGATCAAAAGTCCTTTGTTGCTGCACTGTCCACTTATATTCCTGTCCTTTTTCTAATAATGTAGTTAAGGATGTGGTTAAATCAGCATAATTCCCAATTCCAACTCCTCCTCCCTCCCCCTCTCGGTTGGGTTTCCCCAAGGTTCTGTCCGTGGCCCTCTCCTCTTCTCTATCTACACCCTGTCCCTTGGCAAACTCATTGCCTCCCACGGCTTCCAATATCACCTCTATGCTCGCTCCTTTAATGTCTCCCTCCCTGAGTCGACCTCCCCCTCCCTTCCCCTTTCGGTTGGGGTTCCCCAAGGTTCTGTCCNATATCTCTGCCTGGATGTCCCAACGTCAGCTCAAGTTCAACATGGCTAAGACTGAACTCCTTATCTTTCCTCCCTACCCTTCCTTCCCTCTTCCCTGTCCATCCTTATCGATGGGGTCACCATCCGTCTCATTCCCCAAGCCCATAGCTTGGGCTTTGTCTTCAATACTCACCTTTCCTTTAAACCTTCCATTGACTCTGTTGCCAAGTCCTGTCGCTTCACCCTCCATAACATTGCTCGGATTTGCCCCTTTCTCTCTGTCTCCTCAGCCAGAACCCTTGTTCACGCCATGGTCATCTCTCGCCTTGACTACTGCAACCTCCTCCTTGCTGACCTCCACCGCTCTCACCTGTCCCCCCTTATCTCCATCCAAAACTCAGCCCATCGCTTCAACCACATGCAGCCTCTCCTCTCCTCACTTCACTGGCTCCCCCTTCCCAAACGCATCCTTCACAAACTCCTGCTATTCACTTACAAAACCCTTCACAACCTGGCTCCCCCTTGCCTCTCAGCTCTAATCTCCTTACACTCTCCTGCATGCACTCTCTGCTCCTCCTCTGTCCCCTCCCTCACTCTCCCTCGTCTCCCCTGCTCCCCTAACCGCCTTCGTCCCTTCTCCCTTGCTGCTCCCCATGCCTGGAACTTCCTCCCAGCGCACATCTGCCTTGCCCCCTCCCTCCGCACCTTCAAATACCTCCTCAAAACCCACCTCTTCCTCACTGCCTTTCCCAATGCCTGTTAGAACTTTCCTCTTAATATTTACTGTCTGCCCTCCCCGCAGACTCCTGCCTAACTGCAACCAAGCCAAGAACATGCACCTGGGACTTTGCATCCGCTTGAATGTTATTTATCCCTTGTCTCTCCCTATATCCCCTCTCGTTGTCTCCCCCCCTCCGTGTCTATTAGATTTTAAGCCATAGGCAGAGACCGCATCTATCTTATTGTTCTGTAAAGCACCAGGTACACAGATGGTGCTATAGAAATGCTTATAACAATAATAATAATAATTGGGACTATATTGTTGATAATAATTAGTGCTACCTAAAAATCATCACAAGGGTTTTACGGCTTGAGGTGGCAGCCATTATTGAATAGCTTGTATTTTGTTAGGGTCCATACTAATTCCCTGAGGGGAAATCACAAACCCAAGAAAGTGTACCGTATACTGGTGAAATGCAAATTTCTCTATTTTGCAATAGAGATGGTAATATCATAAACGTTGCAGGACCATACGTACGTGCACAATGTGTTCTGTTTGAGTAGGGGAAAAGATGAGAATATCGTCGAGATATGCTACAATGTATTGATCCAAAATGTCCCAAAAGATATCTTTAATCAAGTGCTGGAAGGTGACCAGAGCATTGGCAAAACCAAATGGCATCACTAAATATTCAAATTGACCGTACCTAGTACTGAATGCCGTTTCCCACTTGTCCCCTTTCCGCATGCAGATTAAGTAATAGGCTCCCCATAGATCTAACTTAGTAAATATTTGGGTCCCTTGTAACCAGTTTAATAACTCAGGGATGACCGGGAGCGAGTATCGATTTTTTTACAGTGATGGCGTTAAGCCCCCTGTAATCAATACAGGAGTGGAGTCCCCCATCCTTTTTTGGAACAAAAAACATTGGAGTCCCAGCAGGGGAGGTTGAAGGTCTAATGAACCCTTTTTGTAGGCTGTCATTGATGTATTCTTTGAGTGACTGCAATTCCGGTTTGGATAGCGCATAAATCCTAGCATAAGGCGGTTCTGTGCCAGGCAATAGATCAATTGGACAGTCGTAGGGTCTATGAGGAGGTAGCTCCAACGCTTGTTGTTCCTTAAAGACCTCTAGCAGATGCCGGTATTCCCACAGCAGGAAAGTGGGTACAGCAGTGACAGTGAAACAGTGTACCCTCGTGGAAGGCTGGACAGGAGGGGAAATAACACAGTTATGTGTACACTGAGGGGAGGAGAACTCCAATGTTTTGCAGCACCAATCAATACATGGATTATGTTGTTGTAGCCATGAGATACCCAGGACTATAGGAAACGTCAGGGTGCGTACGACAACAAAGTTCAGGAGTTCTTGATGGTTGCCTATGGTCCCCACTATGTCCTGGGTGCAGGACGTGATAGGCCCCTAGATTAGAGGTGACCCATCAATGGCATATACTACCTCGGGAGTGTTTTCGTTCCGTACAGGGATGGTATTCTGCAGCACGAAGGTGTCATCTATAAAATTCCCTGAGGTCCCAGAATCAATAAGCGCAAGAACTATTATGCTCCGGGAGGAGGAGATTTTCAGAGTAGGAGGTGCCCTTATATGGCCTACATTTATGAATGCTTTTGGGGAGGCCAAGGCCTGGTGAGAAGAGTGGCCAACAACGCTTACTGGGATGTCCACTGCCGATCCCGGAGCTTGGCATTTCTCGTCAGTTGTCGTGATGGGGGAAGCTGTGGACACGTGCTTGTGTAATGCCCCAGTTCTCCACAATAAAAACATAAATGGCCTGACCTGTGTAGCTCTTTTTCTTTGGGTGTCAAAGGGCCCCAGGAAGCCCCCAACTGCATGGGTTCTAGTTCTTCAACCTTTGTTTGTCTCTATGCGTCCAGAGCTTGCATAGGATAACTGGGGCTGCCATGTGCGTGTTCCTAGCTTTCACACCATTGTTCCGATAAACAATCCTCAATCTGAAAGGAGAGACTGACCAACTCCCCCAAGGTATTAGGCAAGGAAGTGTAGGCTAACTGATCCTTTACTTCCTCGTTAAGTGCTTTATGGAACAGAACCTTAAGCACATTGTCAGGCCAACCTAAGTCAATTGCTTATTGCTGAAAGCATGTAAAGTAGTCCAATAGGAACCCTTTGCCTTGCTTAAGGGTCAGGATTGCTGTTTCAGCATCTTTTACTCGGTGAGGGTAATCGAAGAGGAATCGAAACTCTCTCTTAAATGTGGCAAAATCTGACAACAAGGGACTATCAATAGTGAGTAAGGGCGTAGCCCAGGCAAGGGCGAGCCCTTCTAAATGTCCTATGATGAAGGCCACCTTTATTACATCAGTGTTATATTTATTTATTTATTTATTTATAAATATTTTTTAGCCGCCCCCCTCATGCCTACAGCATCTCGGGGCGGCTTACAACAATACAACAAAATTCATAAAAACAATATTTAAAAAAACAACTTCATCAATAAATTAAAAAACAATCCCCATATCCACACACACACACCCCACATCCCCCATACCCACAGCTACCCAACCCTCCCCTCCTCCCCTCCGAAGACCTGGGCAAACAGCCAGGTCTTGCAGGCTCGATAAAATGCCAGCAGACCTGGGGCCAGGCGTGCTTCCTCCGGGAGGGAGTTCCAAAGTTGCGGCCCAGCTACCGAGAACACCCTCTCCATTGTAGCCCCCCGTCTCACCTGGGGGACCTCCAAGAAGGCACCCCCAGTGGACTGAAGGGATCGCTCTGAGGCATGGAGGGTGAGGTGGTCCCCGAGGTATGAGGGGCCCAGACCGTGCAGGGCTTTATAGATAAATACCAACACCTTGAATCTGGCTCAGTACGCTATAGGCAGCCAGTGCAGAGCATGGAACACTGGTGTTATGTGCTCCCATCACCCAGTTCCCATAAGGAGATGGGCCACCATGTAGAGCACGTTGAAGTAATCCAGCCTCGAGGTGATGAAGGCATGGATAAGGGTGGCCAGGTCGGAGACCTGAGTCCAACACCACCCCCAGACTCCGAACCTGCTGGGCAACAGGAGGACGGACCCCCCCACACACACAAGGGGGGCCAGAACCTCCCCTGCCCTCCCCACCACCATCACCTCTGTCTTATCGGGATATAGCTTCAGTCTGCTCTGCCTCATCCAATCTGCCACAGCCTCCAAACATTGGGAAAGCAATGAGATGGCAGGAACCGGGTCAGTTGAAAACGAGAGGTACAGCTGAGTATCATCAGCATATTGGTGACATATATGTCTGAGCTAACATCTTAAAGGCGAGTTTACATAGCGCAAGGAAACTCTAGAACTGTCTCGGATCCCCATTGAATGTATTTATCTTAGGGGTCTTAGGTTCTCTACTGAGGGCCCCTCCCGGGGGCGCTGGTTCTACCAATTGTCCTGCCTCATTAGCTGGGTCTGCAGCAGGAGGGACACCCTCCACCGCCCCCTGTTCCTGCTGTTCGCACAAGTCTTTTACTTTCATGGATAAGACTTGTATGGCCCTAGCCATTTCTTCTAACTGTTGAGAGGCTTCCATGAATCTAGGGGTGTTAGATGCCGATGATACTGTTAGGGACAAGGAAAATGGGAAGGAAGAGGAAGGGGAAAGGATGCTGTTACCAACCACTCACCCCTCAAGTTCAATGTTCTAGTGGAAGCCCTATCTGGTCCTGTTTTGTGGGATGAGTTTCGGACAGTGTTGCCCTCAGATACGGGGGATGCTCTTGGGACTGTTCGAGTCACCAATTCTGAATTAGATCCATGCCCATCCTGGCTGGTTAAGGCTAGCCGGGAGACACTGGAACCGTTGCTGGCGGGGATAGTCAACGCCTCCTTTGGGGAGGGCAGGGCTGTCTCAAGGAGGCGGTGGTGCAGCCCCTGCTCAAGAAGCCATCTTTGGATGTTGATGTCCTTGCCAGTTATTAGCCAGTCTCTAACCTTCCCTTTTTAGGGAAGGTTATTGAACGGGTGGTGGCTCATCAGCTTATGGGGCATTTGGACCGGATTAATTTTCTCGATCCTTTGCAGTTGGGCTTTCATCCAGGTTATGGTACGGAGACTGCGCTTGTGGTCTTGGACGATGACCTCTCCCATGAGTTAGACCGGGGTCATTCGACCCTGTTGATCTTGTTAGATCTCTCGGCTGCATTTGATACCGTTGATCGTGAGTTGTTGGTGACTCAGTTGCAGGACCAGGCAGGGATTGGCGGGACTGTTTTGAATGGTTCTGCTCATTCCTGACTGGGAGAACCCAGTGTGTGGTGCTGGGGGAGTTTTCATCTCCCCCCCGGGGCCTCACATGTGGAGTACCACAGGGTTCCATCCTATCCCCTCTCCTGTTCAACGTGTACATGCAGCCTTTGGGAGAGGTTGTTAGGGAGTATGGAGTGAGTAATCATCAATATGCTGATGACACCCAGCTATATCTTTCATTTTCCACTGACTCAGGCCCTGCAGTCTCGGTGCTTGTCCGCTGTGGGGGATTGGATGAGGGCGAGCCGCCTGAGACTAAATCATGACAAGATGGAAGTGATGGTGGTGGGGAAGGCCGGGGGGTGGCCCCCATCATTGATGGGGTCCGCCGTTCCCCCTGGTTTCTCAGGTCTGGAGTCTGGGGGTTCTCCTGGACCTGCAGCTCCGCCTGGATGCTCAGGTGATGGCTGTGGCGAAGGGATCATTTTGCCAGTTACATCTGGTACGTCAGCTTAGGCCGTATGTCTCAGACTCTGATCTGGCCACAGTCATCCATGCTTTTATTACCTCAAGACTGGATTACTGCAACGCGCTCTACATGGGGCTACCCTTGGTATTGGTTCGGAAGCTGCAGCTGGTGCAGAATGTGACAGTCCAGCTCTTCACGAGGACGGGCCGACGCAAGCATATAACACCAGTGCTTCACTCTCTGCACTGTCTGCCAGTAGGTTTCCTGACCCAATTCAAGGTGTTGGTGTTGACCTTTAAAGACCTAGACGGCTTGGGCCCCGCCTATCTGCAGGGCCACCTCACCCTCTGGGTCCTGAAACAACCCCTGCAGTCAGCTGGGGGCGCCCTCCTCAGGGTTCCCCGGGTTGCCTGGGTGTCTACTATGAGGAAGGTATTCTCCGTGGCTGTGCCATGGCTGTGGAACTCCCTCCCATTGGAGATCCACTTAGCTGCCAACCTCCCCTCTTTCTGCAGACAATGTAAGACCTGGCTGTTCCGCCAGACCTTTCCCGGGGGAGATGGGGTGGGTGGGTTAGGCTAGGATGGGGAGGGGAGGGGATTTTATATTGTTTTAATTGAAATTATTATGGTTTATTTTAATGTTTTAATGTTTTTAAATGTTTTAATATATTGTGAGCCACCCCGAGATGCCTGAAGCAGGAGGGAGCGGAGCGGCATATAAATTGTAAGCATAAATAAATAAATAAATAAATAATGCCTCAGGATCTTGTGTGGCCCAGAGATTCCCTTGAGGGATGAGGCCAGATCATCACTGGGAAGGAAATCAGAAACACTGGACTCAGGAATCTCACACCCTGTGTTGGTTGCGTCCCACCACCCACTGTGCAAACACTCCCACAACCACACTACGGGGGAACTAGGGTGCTGGAAGGGGTGAAAGGCTGGGGGAGTAAAATTCCAGGGACGGGGGAAAGGGGGCACAAATAGGGCTCACATTCACAAGGATCAGTGGGGCAGGGAAGGACCCAGATCGAGACGGGAACACAGGGGGATGCACTCCACACTAATACACACTACAACACATGCTACACAGACACACCACTAACACTCACCAGACACCAGGGTTTCACTCTCTCTCTTCCACACTCCAAGATTCCACACAACAAGCTCTCACTGCTAGCGGCTAATTTGTTACAGCTATGCTGATCACTGGCAGTGCTTCCGTCTGCCAGCTTCCTTTTTATGCTCTAGGGGCCCCTCCCTGCTTAAAGTGTAGGCGTGCTGAGCGCCGCAGCATTACTCTGGCCCTGCCTCTTTGTGCTCCTGACGAGCGTCTCTGGGGCCCTCCCCGTAGTCATCAGCTGGGTACAGGGTGGGACCGGCCTCCTCAGCTGCCGATTCAGCGGGCCTCGGGCTTTGAAATCCAACGCGGGGCTGTCGGGGCGCTGGCACTGGCCCCGCCCCCACAGTGGACCACGACAGCACCTTACACAATCTGGTTTGCTGTGCATAATCTGTTAAGTCCACCCTTCCATCATACCAAACCACAGTAAGCAGCAGACCCACGTTTCCCATTCATCACTGGGAAATGAGCAAGTATTCCCGTTCTGAAGGGAATACTGACCTTTCGGGAGTGCTTGCGAGTGTCTGTTGGTATTTCATCAGTTTCCAGTGGTTCCACGCTTCCACCATTTTTTGTCATTTTTGTCACTTTCTGAGACTTTTCATCACTTTTCATCACTCTCTGGGAATTTTCATAATTTTCATCACTTTCCAGGACTTTTCATCACTTTCCAGGACTTTTTCGTTTTGTTCTGGGAATTTTACAACAGTTTTACCTCACTTTTATGGCAATTTCCAGCACTTCCCTGATGCTTAGCCGGCACATTTTCACTTCCACAGCCCCCAGCAGTGGGTGCGGGGCACACATGAGGCTTGGGACTGGCCCATAACAACCTTGCTCAGCTTGCAAAAAATAATCGAAAATGGTGAAAACAGCGGGAAATTCTGTAAGTTTCCACGTCGCATGACTCTCTGTGAATGCTCTGCTTCTGTTCTGATGAAAACAGCACTCACCAAGATTTCTTGTTTCAGGCCTAATATCCCTTAGTCTTTCTGTTGCTTTAACATATTGTTAGAACCTTTTCTTATTGTTTCTGTATATGGGAACTCTAGAGACACTAATGATTACAATCCTAAACTCCACCTTACAAGGCAGTTAATGACTTTTATACTTCTGTTTATACTATAAAGCATGAACACTCAGCTGTGAGTCTATACAATATATTGGAAGGATGTTTTAGCAGAGAAAAGTTTATCCAAAGTCTATACTCGCTTGGAATATGGAAACTGGAACACACATCAGCACGTGCACTCCAGTGTGTATCTGACTGAGAGTGGAGTGAGCAGTGTATCCCATTGTCAGGCTCCAGGGGCGGAGCCAGGGAAAGGGGAGGGGAAGTGGGTAGACAGGAGAGGGGAACGGGGTGTAGGGAATCTGGGATGTCCCTTAGTACACACGGGGAAACCTCTCAGACGCTCTCCAATACCAAGGAGTTAGGGTGTTCAGCATGGATCCCAGCACTGCTGGTCTAAGAACGCCTACAGCTCATCATTGAGGTCAAGGGACAGGGAATCCGGAAGTGAGGGATCAAGGAACCAGAGGCAGGGGAGCGAGGGATCAGGGGTAAGGAACAAGGAGCCAGGGGAAAGGGAGCAAGGGGTCAAGATTAGGGATTGAGAAGCCAAGGCAAGGGGGCAAGGGGCCAAGACTAGGGAGCAAGGAACCGAGATTAGGGAGCAAGGGGACAAAACTAGGAAGCGAGAAACCGAGACTAGGGGACAAGGGGACAAGACTGGGGAATGGGAAACCCTGGGGGCAAGGGAACACTGAAGCGAGGGGAGGAGCAAGGGAGCCCTGGGAGCAAGGAGGGAGGAACAAGGCGAGGGAGCCCTGGGAGCTAGGAGGGAGGAACAAGGCGTGGGAGCCCTGGGAGCTAGGAGGGGAGCGAAGGAAACCCTGAGAGCGAGGGACAAGAATAAAGAGACTTAGCACACAGAGACAACTAGAACACAGAGACACCAGACTACACAGAAACTAGGAAGGAACAGGGAGACAAATACAGCAAACAATAGGGATTACTTACAGTAGGACATTGAAGGAACAACAGGGAGACAGACTAACATAAAGACAAGGCAGGGTGTGGGAGGGAAACTGTACACAGAACTCACCACCACCAAACACTACACAGACAAAGACAAAGGGCAAACAGGGTGCAGCTAGAGAAAGAACAAGGTGAGTGGGCCAAGCACAAGTCTAAAGGGAAGTGACTCGAAGCTCCACACCTGCCACTGCCCTCAGCAGTCCTTAAATACTCCCCAGAACCAATCAGACCATGGCAGGTGTGGCCATGCCCACCACCAGGTGTACACGGTGAGCAAGGCAAGAGAGAGAGAGGAAGGATGCCACAAATGGAGAACCGCCCCCTGCAGCATATTGCCAATAGCGCAGGCTGCAGAGAGCACCTCCCAGAAGCCCCAATGCCAGGGGTTAGGCCTGGCCGTGACACCTATCTGTTATAATCTTTCACCTCACAGGGCTAGCACTGAAAAACACAAAAAGTTGCTGCACACAACAAAAAAATGTTCATGTTCCAATACATGCTGCTGCAGCATGAACTTATACAAGATTTAGTGAATGGGAAGCACAAGGAGAATACACAGCAAGTTCATTTTTTGACATAATGCAGACCACCTTTTATTTTCCCTTATATATTAGAGCCATTATCAAATCCTTGACCTCTACAGTCATCAAGTAGAATGTCATAACACTTCAAGTTGACAATTATCATTTCAACTATCTGTTCTCCATTTTTAAAATCAAAGCTGATAAACTCAAGAAACCTTTCTTTAATGTTAAATGTACCACTATCTTTGTTGTGAACTGCAAATCGGAATATCAGCACGTGTTGTTCATGGTGAGAGACATCAAAAGTAGCATCACATATGATAGAATAATAAATGGCCTTTTCTGTCTTTGCAAGGATGGCCATCTGCATAATGTTACTACATAATTCAATAAACTCATTTTGACTCTCCCATGAGAGATAATGAGCCTGTCCTTGCATCAGTCTGTCCTCTGTTTGCTTCTGTTTGACTTTAGCCAAATGGTCACAAGTGATGCTGTCATAATGAGCTAGTAACGCAAGAGTTCCAAGAAAGTTGCCATTGTGTGAGTCGCCTATCTGACTATTATCTCCTGGGAATTCTAAACCTCTTGAAGCAAGATATAAGGTAACATCCAACAATGTTTCCAATATTCCTTTCCATCTTGTAGCTTCTGTTAATATTTGTTTTTGAATCTCACTGTCCATTCCATGTCCACCTGAAAGTGACTGCTGTAATTCCTTCCAGTGGCAGTAGCATGTTGTATGTTCTATGCTCGTTTCATGTTAAAGGAAGTTTAATATATAGTTTACGCCATTTTTTTGCAATTAGTGAATACCCTTCATTTTTTGCCAGCATACTGCATTGTTTATGTCTCCCAGTCCCTTCAAAAAATAGCTGATATGGAAAACAGTACAGCACTTGGTTGGTAGCACTCCAAACAAGCCAGTCTCTTGTTATCTTTTCTCTATTGGAAGTCTTACATTTGAGAAGAAATTCAGGAAAATTATGCCCACCAACATCTTTTGGCATTGACTTTGCTAGTTTCCGCATTTCCTCAAAAGTCGGGGCACCAGATAGAACAATTTTTTGACAGATAGAATCTGTTATGTGTTTAGGCCACAAGCCTGGATCTTTGAAAAAAACATGACTCAGATAGTGTAACAGTAGTACTACTCTCTCCTGCTTTTTGTAAACCTTCTTCTGAATGTAGTGGTGTTAATAATGGTGATATTACCTGACTATCTTGTGAAAGCATTAGATTGGAGTCTCATGATGCATTCAGAAGCTTTTCCTCATCTTCAATTGCCACAGACAGTCTCTATATTGAAATAATTTTCATCTTGTTTTTGTTCATCTACCTCCATAGTTAGTGTATTGCCTGAGTCAGAATGCAGAAAGGCCTTGTCTGTTTTGAAAAATTGGAGGATTCATTGGTGTCCTTTAGCTTCTTTTAGTTTCCTTTGTTTAAGCTCCTTACATTTCTGGCTGCCTGATTTGTATTTATAGCAGGGGCGACTGGTGGGTTTTGATGTTGGAGGGGCACTGGGGCAGTAAGGCCGGGCCTAGGGGGCGGAGCCAGGGGGATGGTAGGCCAGTGGCATGGCATAACCCAGCAGCAAGGAGTTCCCAAATCCCAGGGTTAACATCGGATGGAAGAAAACACAGTCTGCATGCACATCAAGCTTAAAATAAATAATTTATAAACCCAAAACACAGGGACCCATCCTTAAAGAATGGGTCCTTGGGTTTTGTGTTTATAAATTTCCTTATAAAGCACCCCAGTCACAGCCTGGGTCCAATTTTACCACACACATCCCATTTCCAGCATTTTAAACACAACAGATATCGCATGACTTGCACTGCAGTGGCAACTCTTTCAGGATTTCCAAACCTCACATTTTAACACACACAGTCCCCACTAGCCCCCACTCCCCTCCCCGAGAACCCAGGAGCCCTGGCTCCCAGCACCCCCTGCACTAACCCACTAGTCCCCACTCCCCTCCCCGAGAACCCAGGAGCTCTGGCTCCCAGCACCCCCTGCTCTAACCCACTAGCCCCCACTCCCCTCCCAGGGAACCCAGGAGCCCTGGCTCCCATCACCCCCCCTGCTCTAACCCACTAGCCCCCCACTCCACTCCTAGGGAACCCAGGAGTCCCCGCAATTACTCACCATCATCCTGGGACCACTGACGCCTCTCCACCGCTTCTCCTCTCCAGGGAACGCGCAGGTAGCTCTTCACCTCCCCGGAAGGGACGGACTCGGGGAGGCTAAAGAGCTGCTGATGCACACGCAGCTCTTATTTCACACAGGGGGCACCTCTATTGGTCGCCCCCATATTAATTTTCCCTCTGCCCAGCCCCTGCAATGCAAGAGTGCCCCCTGTGGCACTCTTACATTTCAGGGTTCCTTTATGCAGAGTGGACGGTGTTCTAGCTGCCCACGCCACATAAAGGGAGAACGGCTCCCATTTGACCCTGAAGGCAAGCCTTCAGGGGTGTGTGTGTGACTCGAGTCACCAACCGGTGAGAATGTGCGGAGCCACCTCGAAGAACCTTGTTTAGCAAGGCAGAAACCTTCAGAAGGTTGCTGCCTTGCTAAACAAGGTTCTTCAGGGTGGCTCCACACATTCAGCGCGATGCCGACCTCAGCCAGGTTATGGTTTGGTTTTTTTGGGTTTTTTTAAAACAGCTGCTGGGGAGCCTGCCGCCCGGTGGGGGAAGCCATGGGGGGCCAGGAGGGGCATTGCCCCTGCCTTCCTGGAGGGCCCACCGCCCCTGATTTATAGTCAGACATGGTGTGTGTCATGTGTAGTGTGTGTGAACTAGAAATGTCCTTTAATTCCAGGCACTAACTATCCCCTAACCCTAGGATTTAGTGTCAGTTCTGTGCAATCAGGCCTAACCCATTTACTCACATTATTTTGGGCCTGTAAATCCTAACAGCAGCAGTCAGGCAGCACTGGAGTGGCTTCCACACACTGTCCATGGGATCAGTTACGCCACTGATTATGTTTTGTCCCTCCCACCAGCAGCCTGTCCCTCCCTCTGCCTATTCACAAGGAACACTGGAACTTGTAGTTCTTGAGAAAGCATGTCACATGTACCCTTCCCCCCTCCCCCATGCTTGGGCCCTGCACACATACACAAAATGTGTCTCCTATAAAGTCAATTATTACTGTATAAACTTGTGCTCGTGATACAAATACTGAACAATTCAATATATCATTGTCAACTTCAAGAAAAATAGAATTCTCAAAAGTTGTCAAGAGTTAAGTATGCTAGCACAAGGAAATTCAGAATGGCCGAGACTGCTCAGTAATGCACCATCTTGTACACTTCTTCTGTCACATGGAAGGTTTATATCTCTCTGAATAGCATGATTTCAAAGCAAATAGCCCATAGCACATTGAGATCTCAGAGGCTGGCAAACGAGATTGCCTAGTGCAGAAACAAGCTTTGGTTCACTAACCACCCTGCTCTTCACTTTTACAGTTTTGTTAAGTGAGAGCTCTCTTACTTTTCTCTGCTCTTCCCATTCAAACACACTGGGAGACTTCCACTCCTATTCACAGAGCTGCCATGACTTAGGTTTTATGCTAACCCAGGGTGGGCCATGGTAGAGTGCATGCTTTGTATGTGTAAGGTCCCAAGTTCAATCCCCGGCATCTTTCAGGATTTCTAGTAGCACGCATTTCTGCCAGAGACCCTGGAGAGCAGGATTTGAAACCCTGCTGCATGTCAGGTTGTGACAATACTGGGCTAAGATGGACCATTGGTCTGACTCATTTAGGCAGCTCCTTATATCCCCAAATTCTTAGCTTATCAGAAAGAGAGAAAAAATCTGAAACAAGAATTTGACAATTCAAGCAAATTAGCTGAGCTAAACCTATCAAATTCATGCTGTACTTATTGAATCAACCTTCTCTGGCAGCTAGCCTCTTACAAAAGTTGCATGTGCAGTTTTAAGAACATCCATAGCTAGATGATTTGGTGGTAGATTCTACTGAAGCCCCTCTGTTCCTCATAAACCAGATCCCCCTGACTTGATGATTGACTGCACTTGGATATATATTGTAGGTCTGCCTGGTGGAAGCAGGAATCTGGGTGGAACAATGGGTGCTTTTAGATGAACAGCAACTCTGCTTTTGCCTGCACCAGCCCACTTCACCCCCGCATTGACCTGTCTGTGTAAAAAGTGGATGCCAGATATGAAAACTGGAGCAGGCTGCACCTGCTTGGGGACAGCCCCACCAGCAATACTCCTGGACGTACCAGAGCGCACCGCACAGAGCAGGCCGGCCAAACCCGGGGCAATGGCCAAGAGTGGAGCTGCTGTCCATGTTCTGGGCGGACCTACGGTGCAGCTCTAGTCTGTACTCAACTGGCCATTGCCCTGGTAAGCACCATGGAGTTGCGGCCGCCAGCCAAGAGCATCAGGTGTGTGGCCACAACTCTATGCAATAACTGAAAAGTGAATAACTGTGAAGTTATCAACACATAGCAATAACTGGGAAGAGAACACCAGCTCATCTTGCGGGTCAGACCATGGGCTAGGGAAACTGATGGTCCTTCTAAAGTGAACCAAAGAGGAGCTGGAAGCAGACAGAGGTGGGGGGGTATGCCCCTGGAGCACCTCTGGGGAGTAGGCAGCCTCCAAGTCCATCTGTTTACATTCAGAGTCATTGCTTGTTCTGCTCATGTCCTGTCCCTGATCAGACCTTGATACTGCTTGAGTCTGTGACAGTTCCCACCTGGACTGGATTCTGTCTCTGCTCCTCCCATGGACCTGATCGGCTAGTACTTTGTCACCCTCCACTCTGAATTCTGTACATGATCCTGTAAATGATTCTGTACATTCTGTACATGATACCCACAACCTGATTGTGAACCCTATCATATACTTCTAAAAGTACAGCAAGATGTCAGATCAGTTAAGGCATTTCTTCCTTCTTTGTCCCCACTTCCATCATGGCTACAAAGCTAAAATGTCAACAATGAAGTCCCTCTCATAATGGCATTCAGGCTATTTCAGAACCAGATACTGCCTACTAAATACCACTTTAAACTTCACAGACATCATATGCCATTCAATCAGTTTGACCAACAACTCATGATGACCAGAAACTATGTTAATGCAGAATTAAAATTGCCAGCATTCACTCATGCCCATCCACTGCATCACAGTACCTAATATTCACAAAACTAAGGCCCTTTTCACATGAGGTGCCCCCACACATCTCCACGCAGATTCGCTGCATGGAGATGGGTTGAGGCACCCGTGTGAATGTCATGGGGGATGGGTGGAGGTGTGTGCACACTCCCACGCTACACCCACCACCACCCATCTACACCCAGCACCCACGCAGGGAGCAATGGGCTCCAATGTCCGATGCTCCATGGGTGGAGGTGGGTGTGCGCCCGTTCCAAAGGGCACACACCCACCTCCACCCACCATGGCCCATTTTAAAATGGCGTAAGAAACGAACAGTTAAGGAGAGGCTAAATTAAACCCAAAGAAGCTGCTATTATTTTTCTCCTACTAGATAAAAAGTAAGCCCAGGCAGAGCTAAAACAGAAAGGGAAATTAAAATAATGAATAGTGTACTCTATAGAGTTAGAATAATACATTAATTGCAGATATACCTCTGTGAAATGCATTTTATAACATTAGATAAGTGGCTCTCTCCCACTGTTTCCAAAGGTTGAGCCGTTAGTCATCAAATGAACAATTGCTACTAATAATTCACTTGGCCAGATTCCAAACAATAATGAGTTCTGGGACAGTTGTAAAGTATTACATATTAATGTTTTCCTAATGACTGAACAACAGAAATTCCCCAAAGAGTGTTCCAAGATCTGCATTTTCTTTCTTATTTACTCCTAATAAAATTTTCTTTCGTAACCGTCAAAGGTCTTAGAATTCTAAATTGCCAGTACATTTCTTTCCACGTCCCCATTTGTGGATGACAAAATGATTATTTTAAAAATCAGAAAAGTCATATATACAAAAACCTTATCGTTTTTAGAAAGTCCTTTTCTCCACTATAGTTGATGCCATGGGTTGCAGAATAATGTGGATGCATTAAACATTGAATCAATAGGAGAAGTATTGAGCCTTAAGGTTTCTACATTTGAGGAAGCTCGAGTTCCCGTATTCCCTTTCTGGGATCCGTCTGACTAGATCCAAGAATACTACTCTGTTTACTCCTCTAATAATTTGTATCTGTGTCATCAGCACAACGATATAAAATACTACTGCAAGAGCTAGTCATATTAGCCTAGCGCAGTGGTTCTCAAACGTTTTGCCTGAGTGGCGCTATTTGGAGACATAAATTTAAGCCTGTGAACCCAGACAGCAACAAAGATGTGAAGTATATCAAATATCATCTAGGATAATCATCCCATCCACAAATGGTGTGACCCCACTTGGGAGAGATGGTTCACAATTTAGGACCTTCTGGTCTACAGCTTTCTGCTGAAGGCTAAAAGAGAAATTTTTGCAGAGTCATTTCTCTAAATAGAATTGTAAAAACTTGAAGCTTGAATGGGAAGTACCCCAAATAATTTCAAGGACGCTTCTTGAGAGAAATTTTTCACATGGACCATCTCACTCCCAACCTTAAAATATAAGTTTCAAAACTTGCGATGTAAATGTGGGCCATGCTCAGGGAATGCTGCTCAACATCCACTGGAAATGAGCTCCATAAGTTAATCATACATTAACTGAGAAATACTGCTTTTTTATTTGTGTTAAATCTGCTGCCAATTAACTTCATAGTGACTGCCCTCTAGTTCTAGTATTTTCAGAGTGGGTAAATAACAGCTCCCTATTTACTTATTCCACACCACTCATGATTTTCTAAATTTTCAGGTACCACATCAGTTCGCAACAAGGTACCCGGATACCTAAACAATTGGTGATTTTTACCAATTACTGTTACCAATTTTTCATTTTTCCAATTACCAATCAATATATTGGGTTGGAAAACTGAAAAAAACAGTATGGAAATTTTTAAAAATTGGGACTGGAGGTCAATTTTCCAGGACCGGAAGTTGACTTTCCAGGATGGGAAGTTAATTTTCTGGGATAGAAAAACAATAAATAAGTGTCAGAAGTCAGTAAATTGACAAAAAAGTTTTTTTAAAAAAACAAAAACCTGTACAGGAAGTCAACATTCAGGGATCGGGTCCCAATTGGGTCCCAAGACTGCAATACCTGATACTGTCGGGTGGATTCAGGTACCAGAAAATCAATGGGTATACATATTTTGCAGGTACCCACTTTCAGCTCTTCTTCACCCTTTCCAACTCTACTATTTAATTTAATTTAATTTAATTTAATTTAATTTTGAGCTGGGAACTGCATGTAATATTCAAGGTGTGGTCACAGCATAGAGTTATATAATAGCATTATGATATTTTCTGCTTACTGTCTATCACTTTCCCAATAATTCCTGGCAATAGAGACAAAGTAGTATGGTGATATCTTTTATTGGACCAACTCCAGTTGGTGGAGGTATGCAAAATTTCGGACCTCACAGGATCCTCCGTTAGGCAAGTCAGGAATTAGAGCGGGAAACTGAGCAATGCAGTGAGGTAAATACAGTGATTTGAAACAATGGCAAAGACAGGGGAGGGGAGGAGGAGGAGGGGAGAATGATCGCCAGGTAGGAGGTCTGCATTTCAAAAGAATAGAATAAGAGCTACTGCACATAGAGCTGAGTAACTGTCCACAATGACTCCAAGACTCTCATGACTCCATGACTCTCCCAAGAACCTAGTGTTGCAAATGTATAATTAGGATTATCTTTCCTATGTGCATCTTTCCCTATGTGCATTGATTTGTTAACAATGAGATACACACAAGATCACTGGATTCGTTTACTCCCTTTACCCATTGTGCTTTCAGTTACAGTGTCACTCACAAGTGCCTCTGAACAGTTCCTTTAATCACAAAGGTGGGCCTTTTTCTTAAACTGAGCCTCAGGTCGTTTTCAGACGAGCGCGGCGGCGCCCGCGCTTGTTTCTTAAAAAAGCCGGCAGCCCATTCTACACGAGATGCTGCCGCCGAATACGCGCATGCGCGGCCGACGCGCATCCATTTCCGGCCGCGAACTGACCGGGTCGGCGATCGAGGCTGGTCATACGCGGCCGGAAATGGATGCGCGTCGGCCGCGCATGCGCGTATTCGGCAGCAGCGTCTCGTGTGGAACGGGCTGCCGGCTTTTTTGAAAACAAGCGCGGGCGCCGCCGCGCTCGTCTGAAAACGGCCTCAGAGCCTTCTGTCAGGAAACTGCCTCACAACTACAGGCCCCATAAAACTTGGCTGCAAGGTTCCAAATGCCACAAGAGAATCCTAGTTCACCTTGCCAGACAGGGAATGCACAGGGGAACAGAAGTGTGGATGTAGCTAAAAGCGTCACTGCTTTCATCATGTGATCAACACACTTTCATCACGTGATTAACCCCTACTATTGGCTCAGTCATGTGTTGCTACGTGACACATTATTACGTAAAATACCTTGCATGGAAAAGGCATCCAGAAATCAAGACTACTTAGCAATGGGCAGATTTTCAAAAGATCTTAGCTCTGAAAGTTTGGCCCACGCTCAAAAGAGTTCAGCTTCCATTTACTCAGCAGGCTGAGCTGTCAGGAAATCTAGCCAAAGGGACCTAATGGGAGCTACTGCATACCCAGAGTTTTAAAAAAATCTCTTCCTTATCTGCCTCAGCCTAAACGAGAAGTTGAGCTCTTCCAAAAATATACCCCTGGTTCTGAGTTCTCAGCACTTGAAAATCTGCCCTGTAGAGAGTAAAATGAGCTTGAGTTGTGACAAGGGTGGCTGGGTAGTCTCACGGGAGTTCAACTGGTGAAAATTCTAGCTTGTATAAAATGTTTTAACGCTCTTAAGTTTCTTTCAGCTGATGTAACGAACCATTGCATTTATACAAGTTTGAGAGATTGACAGTTAATTTAAAAATGATATCTCACAACAAGCAGCTAAGATTTCTGATCTTTGTGTGCCAAAAAGTAATTAGCCTGAACCTACACAGGATTGTTAACAGTTGCAGACAAGCCAAGTAGTTTTACCGGCATGATGGAACATTTATCCTTTTTAACAGGGTGAAAATGAGCTTTCTATGCAGTACTGTGGGAAGCCTATTCTGAGTTATACCCAGATTCTGCCTCAGAGAGAAGAACATGGCTTACACTTTTAATCACTTTCCTTCTTTTTCTCCCCTTTTTTTCTTTTCTTAAATGTTTTCTGCAAAGCCTTTAGCGGAGCCTGGTCTAGTACTAAAAACGTTAAAAATAAAATCTAAATTCAAAAGTCTTTGAAGTCTTTTTGACAGCTGTCGTTCCTTAATCAGCTTATGCGCCTTAATGTATCTTTGCGGACTACATTATCCTCATTAGCCAATCATAGTATGGTCATGGCAGCTGAGTCCTACACTGCAGTCTGCTCTGCCTCCACCTTCCATAGCAATCAGTCCCCTCATTATAATCTACAAGGAATCACAGGAGATCGGCCTTTTGTGCTCTGTTCATCCTCTCTTGTAGACCACATTATATTGAATGGACAGTCTGTTTTAGCATTGCCGCTGCAGCTATTATCACTGTTTCCACTTCCTACAGCACCAACCTGTCAGTGTCTTGGAGTCAGGGAGAAGCAAAAAGTGTGTCTTTACCTGTAATATCTGAAGTGGTTGCAGTCCCCCTCCATGGTTGGAAGGGAAGAAACAGGAAATAACATTGAGAACAAGGTGCTGGATTTATATATCCAGAATTACAGGGCACCATGAAAACTGGAAGTAGCTAGCGTGGCTCTGCAACATCCCATCACAAATATAATAATAATCTTTATTTTTAATAGCACTCCCCTGCCATGACACTTGGAGTCCTTTATATATAACTAACACAACTTTTTAATCCTCACAACAACCCTGCGAGGTAGGTTAGGCTGAGAGAATAATGTGACTGGCCCAAGGTCACCCAGTGAGTGTCTGGCTAAGGTGAGACTAGAACTGGGGTCGTCCCATTCCAAGTACTGCACACTTAGCTACTACTCCACACTGGCTCTCATGAGAGCCGTAGCCATATCGCTGTGGTCCCTGAAGTGACCACAGACCAAAACTAGACTGGTTCATTTATCTAGATGTAGCAGCAGCTATGTGCTGGTGAAAAATGTGTGACGGTGACACCTATGTTAAACATGTGGCTTTCCCATAACAAGGACCGTGTTTGCACAAACAAGCACAACAGAAGACATATGTTAAAAACGGGAAACAAATGACTATCATTGCATCTAGTACTGCAATACCCTTAATTATTGCAGGAAGGGGCATTTGATCTTAGCAGGACATTCTTGCTCGTATCAGCAGTAGGGAGGGGAAAGCAATCTTAGACCTCACAGCACAAACCGTAAGGCATTGAGTGCCAGTCCTAGCTCTTGGTGCAAGCATAAAACATCATGAAGATATCGCTACCATTTTTGTGTCTATATCTTCCTCTCCAGTGCTACTGCAGAAGCATCAGCCTCCTCAAATTTTCATGGGTTTCCCACAAAGGAACATGCAAAAAAGAAAAGAAAAGAAAAGAAAGAAAAGGCCTTGCTGCTTACCATTTGCCTGCATGTGGCTGATGACAAATGCCTGTCAGGCATTAATTCACATGAGCTGTGTTTGCTGCCTGCAATTTACATCAGTCATTACCGATGAATTGTCAGTTATCACAGAATTTACATAAGCCTCTCTGCCTACCATTTTGCTGGTGTGTGCCACTTGTGTGGCGCACATCATTTCCTCTTAAAGACTGCTGCGTGTATCGAGGGCTCACAGCAGTTCTTGTACATGTACATTGTGCACCCTGTGTAGTATAAGTATAAGGCTCACCAGTTTCTTCTGTGTTCTTAAGTGTAGCAGAATTTTCATCTCTTCCGCTACTTTCTCCTGGAAGGGATTGATCAGCCAGGGTCCCAGATACCAGAGAACACCTTGCGGAGGGGTTAGAGGAACATGGAACATCCTGAACAGAACAAGGTGGCAGTAGAAATGAGCAAATTTGGGCTGTGATCTAAGCAGAAGTAAAGATAAGGAAGGAGGAGAGAGAAACAGGTGCCTGCCGGGTCAGACTGCAGATTGCTGTGGAAAATAGGGGATGAAGAAACAGTTGCTGGCATTATGACAGCCTGCATTTCCACACAGTTCAAAGCATGGAAATGTGGGCTATCAAAAGTCAGAAAACACTAATCACAGACTGCAGGGTGCAAGAGGAAAAGGTGTGCCATGACATCACCTCTGCTGCAGATCGGGCCCGGAGAGGTAAGGTTGAAGCCCTCGTACCAGATACAGCTGGTGAAAGGTGGCTTTAGCCACCGCCTCCACCTGCCGATCCAGACGGAGGCCCGAATCCAAAACCACCCCCAGACTCCGAACCTGAAGAGCAACAGGCAGGTGAACCCCCCCTATCAAGGGGGCCAGCACCTCCCCCGCACTTCCCACCACCATCACCTCCGTCTTATCGGGATTGAGCTTCAGTCTGCTCTGCCGCATCCAATCCGCCATGGCCTCCAAACAGTGGAAGAGTAACGAGACAGTAGGACCTGGGTCAGCTGAAAACGAGAGGTACAGCTGAGTATCATCAGCATATTGGTGACATCGCACCCTGAACCCTCTCACGATCTCCCCCAGGGAGATATACACATTGAACAACAGTGGAGACGGAATGGAACCTTGCGGAATGCCGCAGGTCAAGGCCCGGGGGCTAGATGTTTCAGCCCCCAGCACCACCCACTGGCTTCTACCTGAGAGGAATGAGTGGAACCATCCAAGGACAGTTCCGTCCAGACCTCCCAATCTTGCAGCCATCTCAATGGCAGCCCATGGTCCACGGTATCAAAAGCGGTCGAGAGATCTAGCAGGATCACAAAGGTCGAACATCCTGTGTCCATCTCCTGGCGGAGATCATCCACGAAGGCCACCAACACCGTCTCAGTACCATAGCTGGGGCGGAACCCAAATTGAAAAGGGTCAAGGAAACTGATGCTGTCCAAATGAGCCTGGAGCTGCAGTGCCACTGCCTGTTCAATAACCTTCCCTAAAAAGGGAAGATTAGAGACGGGTCAGTAGCTGGCGAGTGCATCCACATCCAAAGATGGCTTCTTCAGCAGGGGGCACACCACAGCCTCCTTGAGACTGGGTGACAATCCCCCCTGCTGAAGGGACACGTTCACTACCCTCGCCAGTACCGTCCCCAAGGTCTCCCTGGAGGCTTTCACCAACCAGGACGGGCACGGATCTAGTTCACAACTAGTGGCTCTGACAGACCCCAGGACATTCACCGCATCAGCTGGCATCACTTCCTGAAACTCATCCCAGAAAGATCGACCAGACGGTGCCTCCATAACCTCATGCCCCTCGCTTACTGCTTCCAATCCGGTGTCAAAGTTACTCTGGATCTGAGCGATCTTGTCTGCAAAGTAGGTGGCAAACTCCTCACAGC